>JABXNX010000132.1:0-68134 GCA_014843695.1 Archivesica marissinica | reverse complement strand
CTGGTGGGATTTCAGAAAAAAGGCCCTGCATAAGGTTCTAGGGGCATTTTGGGGTAAAAGTTGGGAACCGGACTTCTTAACATATCTCAGGCATGCCGAATCCGATAAACCCGGTTCCCAAGCAAAATTTTGAGTTTTTGACCATCTAATTTGCATAAACAAAATGGCCGCCAAATGGCAAATGTTGAAGCATTCTTCACGATATGTCTGTAACCAGGCAAGCTATAATGACAAATCGAGTGTCTATACCTATATTTTGAAGGGCAGGGAATATGGTTCAGACATTTCCGAAGTCATTGGTGGTGAAAAATACTCATGAATATGCAAATTAGTGGCCGCCATTACAGAAAAGTCCGTTTTCACGAATATCTCTGTAACCGGGCAAGCTATAATGACAAATCAAGTGTCTATACCTATGTTTTGAAGGGCAGAGAATATGATTATGACATTTCTAGAGTCATAAACAATACTCATGAATATGCAAATTAGTGACCAACATATCTGTAACCAGGCAAGCAATAAGAAAAATTCAAGTGTCTATACCTATGTTTTGAGTACCGGGTAATCCAAGGGTTTCAGAAAGGGGATTCCCCGAAAGTATTTGCAAGGGGATTCACTGAATCATGTTTCCCTTCTGATGGACCACTATGCACTAGACTATAATGGAGAAAGCCTGAAGGGTCTAATTTTGATATCTTGCTTGGCACCAGTGGTCTACCGTTGAACCATGACACTGATTATCGATTGTATTCTATAAAATTGACCTTTTTAAATTAGGGTAAGTAGGCTACTGTCAGAAATATCCCCCAGATGAGTCAAATCAAACACAACTGGCAACATGGCAACGGGGACAAAAATCAGATGCTGAACTTCAGACGTTAGAGCCGTCAACTAGACATACGCTGATTGTGCCAGATATCATGCAGAACCTGTACAGAACCTGTATCCTGCGAACATAAATCCTGCAACAAGTGAGCCGGTATTCGCCACACCTGTTGACAAGAAATGGTTTACGAAACCTGAAGCAAACCCTGATTGTGTAAAACAAGCGGAGGCAAAGGATATGGCGTTCTTTCTGCGACGTCAAGATTCTGACACAAAACCTTCTTGGACAGTATTCAATCAGTCGATCTCATCAGAGGAACCAGAGGAGACAGCAGTAGGATATTTGCCTATCATTCTTGCTCTGGCCCATGAATTAGATACGCTGAATACAGTTGTGAAAAGGTGCATGGCAATATCGTCCCATTTTGGCCAGGAGTACACTGTCCTTACAGTCGACCAAGCTCTATTCTGCAAACTCATGGAACTGAAGTGGTATGTTGAAGAATACCGGGATAAATTAATCCCTCGTCTTGGTGGACTTCATACTGCGATGAACTTCCTAAAGACAATCGGAGATCACATGGCCGGTTCTGGTCTAGCTGAAGTGTGGTTGGAGTGTGGACTGCTCGGAGAGGGTGCTGTGCAGCTTGTCTTGTTAGGAAAGGCATACAGCAAGGCTATGAGAGCTCACAAACTTACCGTGCAGGCCCTGTGGCGGCTTTTGTTGCCAACATTTCTCTTGTTTGCTGCAGAATCGAACAAGGAATGCTATGATGAAGTTTCTGCAATGGCAGCTGATGCCAACCCCGAGAGAATTCCTGAGCTGATAGCGTGTCTCAGGCAGGAAATGTTTCACATAGTTCTGAAAGATTTCGTTGCTAGTAGATCGGATGATGTGAACTTCGTCTTTTGGTGGAACTACATGGACATGGTCTCGATACTGTTGCATTTCACCCGAGCACAGCGTGATGGAGTATGGGACCTTCATCTATACTCCTTCAGTCTGATGTTGCCCTACATCATGCGATATGACCACCTGAACTATGCAAGATGGGGTCCGCTGTACTTGGCCGAGATGCACCAACTTCCAGAACCTGTGCTATCGGAGTTTCAAAAGGGAAACTTTGTTATCAAGCGTTCGGCACATAAGTTCAACCAAGTAGACCAAGACCAAGCCATGGAGTGGATAAATGGTACAGGCAAGAAAGGAGGTGGAATCGTTGGCATCACAAAAACAACATCAGCTCTTACTAGATGGACCCTTTCGTATAATCATGTACGATCACCATCCTGGCAGTGGATACGTTCACAATGAAGCCACCAAATCACGGCAAAAGCGAGACAACGATGATGAGATGGCATTAGTCACGGCCTTCCAGGGATTCAAGGTGCTTGCATCAGTTTCACCAGGGTCCTTGCACAACCTCGTCACGAAAGACCAGCAACGGAGGAAATCCAGGACTCGTTACTTTGTGCCAAAGACCTCGAACAGGAACAAGTGAATACATTTGTTGAGGAGAGAATGATTGTACCTAAGCAAGGTGACATGCCGGATATCCCGATTCACGCGCCACAAGAGTCGTGCCAAAACGTTTGAATCCCTGTATGAAGAGGTCAAGGACAGTAAGGACAAAGACAAGAAAACTATCATAAAAGCAGATAGAAACGTCCTTCAATGCCTCGTCATTGCCTATGAGGCAGGTCGTCCTGTTGACTTGCAAGCTGTCATGAAGCACGAGCTTCTGCCAGTTCCTATATCACTTGCCGAAATGAATGGTTCACTCCGGACTGGAAACAAGTCCGTGCTGGCAGATACGTTAACAGAAGACATAGTATGTCCTGAAGCTATAGAAGTTCACAACTTGTCATCTTGCCTTATCATTGATGGACAAGCACTGGTGGTTGCTCTGGGAAAGCCTGAAAAAGCAGTGACCTTTGGGGACTTGGCCGACACATACGTAAGAGCAGTACTGAAGGCAGGTTCTAACTATCAACGAATAGACGTTGTGTTCGACAGGTACAGAGAAGAGACAATCAAGGGTGCTACCAGGACACGACGCACTAAAGCAGCTCGCCCAATCAGACGGCTTGTTGAAAATCGTGATGTGCCGCTTCCAAAAAACTGGACAAACTTTCTGTCGCTTCCTGATAATAAAGTTGATCTTGCACATTTCTTGTCTTGGGAATTGTGTCTTCAGGCACCAGATGATAAGGAGATAGTAGCTGCAGGGGGATTCAGGGAGGAACTTGAAGTTAGGTCTTCAAAGACAACAACCGATTTGACTCAGCTGAAAGCCACACACGAAGAAGCTGACACTAGGTTGGAGTTACATGTTGTGCAGAGTCAGTGTAACACAGATGTTGTGTCATCAAGGGACACTGATTTTCTCATGCTTTTGGTTTCCAATTTCCCACGTGTTCAGTGTGAACGTCTCTGGATGCTGTCTGGTACTGCCAAGAAACGGCGATATATACCCATTGATGCAGTTTTCAGTAACCTGCCAAGAGATTCAGCTACAAATCTTTTGCCATTTCATGCATTAACCGGGTGTGACACCACACCATACATCGCAAATCACACGAAAAGGACCGCATGGGAAGTCTTTAAAGAACACCATCAGTTGCTCAAGGACTTAGGAATCGCTGAACTCACAGAGGAGACCATTCGATCTTCAGAAACATTTCTTTGCAGAGTATACAATGTGTAAAAAAACAGACTCTATTGATATGGCACAGCATATACTATTCTCTAAGACAGGGAAACCTGAAGCGATGCCCCCAACGAATGATGCTTTCCGCTATCATGTGATGCGAGCACACTATCAAACAATGGTTTGGAGAAATGCTCACTGTGCTGTACCTGAGCTTCCAGCCCCCGTGGACATGGGATGGGAACGTACTGATACAGGACTAAAGCCCAAACTAATGTCATTGAGTCCCATCCCTGAAAGTTGTATGGAAGTGATTTCATGTTCATGCAAGAAACAATGCAAGACACGCCGGTGCAAATGCCGAAAATATAACTTACGATGCACAGCAATGTGTGTATGTGAGCAAGAGACTGATGACCAAACTCGTTGTATGAATACGGCCTAGCCGAACAAACATCTGCCCTTCAAAACAGGTTCTCTTGGTTTGTCAATATTGCATTTCTGGTTACGGAGATATTGGTCGAAACGGACTTTTCTGTAATGGCGGCCACTAATTTGCATATTCATGAGTATTGTTTATGACTCTAGAAATGTCCTAATCATATTCTCTGCCCTTCAAAACATAGGTATGGACAATTGATGTGTCATTATAGCTTGCCCTGTTACACAGAGATATTGGTGAAAACGGACTTTTCTGTAATGGCGGCCACTAATTTGCATATTCATGAGTATTGTTCACAACCAATGACCTCAGAAATGTCTTAATCATATTCTCTGCCCTTCAAAACATAGGTATAGATACTTGATTTGTCATTATAGCTTGCCCGGTTACAGAGATATCGCAGAGGAATGGTCCAACATTTGCCATTTGGCGGCCATTTTGTTTATGCAAATTAGGTGGTCAAAAACTCAAAATTTCACTTGGGAACCGGGTTTATCGAATTCGGCATGCCTGAATTATGTTAAAAAGTCTGGTTCCCAACTTTTACCTAAAAATGCCGCTAACATTCACAATTTTCTCAAATCCCACTATAATAGGAAAATACATTCTGTAGAAATTTTCGTTTTCACTGATGTAATGTAGTGTCGCTTTAATACAACGTATGCATTGTTACGCCGCATAGAGCTCCTAACCCATAGAGCTACTCGAGGAGCTCTATGCGTCGTTAAATAACCGCATAGAGCTCCTGTCCGATAGAGCTTCAATGCGTCAATATGCCCGATCGTCCCGCATTGAGCTCCTCTGTTGTCAACTACTAAAACATATTAAACTACTGGGAGAGCATATAGTTGCCACTTTGTCTGTCCGCATTTTAGCTATTCTGAAAAGGCATTACCCATACATCATTCCTGTGAAGTTTGGTTAACATCGGCCCAGTGGTCCCGGAGGAGAAGACGTTTGAAAATGTTAACGGACGACGGGCGCCAGACGAAAAGCGGTAAGAATACCTCACTTGAGCGTTTGGCTCAGGTGAGCTAACAATTGATGTCGACTCGGGACGATTCACCAGGAATAGCATGGCGATTCGCAATGACTCACCAAGACTCATGCCGACTCGGGGACGATTTAACACGACATTTTTGAACATTTAAAATAGTCGGCATGCCTTGCCGACTCAACAGGACTTAAGGGCCTGTCACACATACACGTCCTCGCATGGCGTTCGTATCACGACAGAGAAAAGTGAATAAAACGTGGTGGGAAACGCCGAATACGGCACGATAACACATTGATACTTGTTAAGAACTTGACAGGTACGCATAGGAACTTCATTGAACGCCAAGCCGATACGTTTGTTTTTGGACTTGAAAACAAATATCGCGCTTCCGCGTTCTGACCAGAACGGGATAAGAACTTGTTGTGAACTCTGTACGAACGTTAATCGAACGGCCTTGCCGTACAGACAACTCGCAGGCAGACGCAGTAATGGGAGACGAGCAGTCCTCATGCATTCACGTTCTTGCAGTTGTTACTACGTGGAGGTATTTCGAGTAAAGTTCGTGCGAAGTTCAGAACTAGTTCTTATCCTGTTCTGGTCAGAACGCGGAAGGCGACGTTTGGTTTGAATAGTCCAAGACAAACGTGGCAGCTTGGCGTTCAAGGAAGTTCGTTTGCGTCCGTATCAAGTACTCGGCGTTCCCACTACGTGTTATTCACTTTTCTCGGTCGTGATACTAACGCCATGCGAGGGCATGTAGGTGTGAATAGGTGTTAGGTGTTAATACCTACAACGCGTACGTGCATTTGTATCTACAAGTGCACGTACAGGTCATCTCAACATCTTAATTATCGGAAGTGGGGAGCTCTATGCGTCAGGTTGAAAGACCCATTTTAAAGTTGATGTGTACCTTCGACCGATAGGGCTCTCGGGAGCTCTATGCGTGTTTGCCTAACGCATCGCGCTTCGTAGGAGCTCTATGCGGTATGGCCTAACGCATAGAGCTACATGGGAGCTCTATTCGTCATACCACAACGCATAGAGCTCCTCGAGGAGCTATATGGGTTAGGAGCTCTATGCGGCGTAACAATGCATCCTGAAAAAACAGATTTATTGTACAAAGTTATAGTTATATCTCACATTAAAGTGTCTAAACATAACTAATCTTAGATTAATCTAACTTGATGTATCTCTAAATGGCAGATGACAGTATCACGCGTTTATTATAGACTACAATAATAAATAAACGTCAATTCAGGAGCGTTGCTGACAGTTATATGAAATCCTACTTAATAATTGAAAATTAGTGTTCGAATTACTTCGGAATAATTTGTAGTAGAAATGCTATTAATACGTAAAATGGCATTGTTTTCCATTTTGCGATGTAATGTCGCTTTAAAAAGCCCAGTTTATGCATACACACTTACAGCCACTTGTAACCCGACACTTATATAATTCGGTATATTTGGATTATTTGTAAACGGATTTCATTAAAATTTGGACTAGGAATAATTCAACACGGTATACGTTCTTCCTAGAAATTTCTTTTCAATTGATCAACAAAAAGATATACAACTTAACAAATAAAAAACATCACTGTAAAATCCGAATTCACAAAATGACACAACTCAAAACCCGACGGTCACGTTTGCACATGGGACAGACACGATTTTACAATTTTGCACGAGGAAATTAAGCTGAGAGAAAATATCGATTTTTACATTTGATGATTCTAGAAGGGAATTCACACGGAAAAACAAAACTTTGAGTTTAAAATTGTTATGGTTCGAATGAATAACCAAGAGCGCGGTCGCGCTATTTTATTATTATACAAATTTATTTTAGCTCGATTGCGAAACAAGTTATTTCAACTTATATAAATCACTCTCGAGACCTCATTCCTGATGTAATCCATCGCCACGAGGGAGAGAGAAGAGGCAATGTGGAATTTAAATGCCTTGCCTAAGGGCACAATCGTAACGGCTCCAGTGGGGCTCGAACTCCGGACCGTTCGCACCTGAAGCGAACGCGTATCTACTGCGCTATCACGACTTCCACAAGTCGCGCTATTGGCATGTTGCACGCAGGCCTTTCAATCAGACACGTATGTAAATGTATTTTATTTATATAACAATAATTTTAATTGCAAAAATATGCAATATGAACTTATTCAGTATAAATCATAACAAAAAATGAAATTTTATCTCTGAAAACTAGTTTATATTGTATTTTGTTTCTTTACAGGTAGCTCGAGTCAGGCATGTGTCCACCATAGTCAGCCTACTGCAGAAGTTCCAACGCACTGGCCGAGTTGATGATGAGCCCAGGCAGCCTCGCGGAAGGGTGACTACGCCGGGACAGGATGCGCAGATTGTTGCGGATCATCTTCAGAATCGTTTCAAGACCGCAAGTACTGCGAGGACGACCAATGGAACGCACGGTAGGACAGTTAGTAGACAAACAGTCCTCAGGCGGCTCCATGATCAGGGAATAAGAGCTATGCGGCCATTCCGAGGCCTTATTCTGACACCACGCCACTGCAGCGGGAACGATGGGCCCGTCGGCACCAGCGTATGACTCGGGCGGGGTGGGCAAACGTCCTGTTCACGGACGAGAGCCGGTTTAACGTGTACCACAACGGTGGAAGGATGCGCGTGTACAGGCGTCGAGGTGAAAGATTGAACGACGAGTGTGTGTTTCAGCGAGACCAGTATGGCGGCGGCTCCGTGATGGTGTGGGCCGGAGTGTCGCTACACACCAATGCCGAATTGGTAATTGTTCAAGGGAACCTTAACTCTGCTAGGTATCAGCAGGAGATTTTGATCCTAGTTGCAATTCCGCACCTGCGATCCGGTGGACGTGGCATGGTATTTATGCAGGACGGGGCACCAGCCCACACAGCGCGTACGACACAGACATTACTTCAGCAACAGAACATCCGGCAGCTGCCTTGGCCTTCAAAGTCACCGGATCTTAATGTTATCGAGCATCTGTGGGACGAGCTGAACAGGCGAATACGGATGCGACCAGCAGCCGCTCGCAACCTACGTGCACTGGAACAGGCCCTTGTGCAGGAATGGAGGAATATTCCCCAAGGTTTCATCCGAAACTACGTGATGTCGATGAGACAAAGGTGTGTGCACGTCGTAAGAGCCATGGGAGGACACACGCGGTATTAGTTACTTGGACGTACGGATTTTATTGTGATTCAGTGACTTTTCACATTGTTCCACAGATGCTCGATAACATTAAGATCCGGTGACTTTGAAGGCCAAGGCAGCTGCCGGATGTTCTGTTGCTGAAGTAATGTCTGTGTCGTACGCGCTGTGTGGGCTGGTGCCCCGTCCTGCATAAATACCATGCCACGTCCACCGGATCGCAGGTGCGGAATTGCAACTAGGATCAAAATATCCTGCTGATACCTAGCAGAGTTAAGGTTCCCTTGAACAATTACCAATTCGGCATTGGTGTGTAGCGACACTCCGGCCCACACCATCACGGAGCCGCCGCCATACTGGTCTCGCTGAAACACACACTCGTCGTTCAATCTTTCACCTCGACGCCTGTACACGCGCATCCTTCCATCGTTGTGGTACAAGTTAAACCGGCTCTCGTCCGTGAACAGGACGTTTGCCCACCCCGCCCGAGTCATACGCTGGTGCCGACGGGCCCATCGTTCCCGCTGCAGTGGCGTGGTGTCAGAATAAGGCCTCGGAATGGCCGCATAGCTCTTATTCCCTGATCATGGAGCCGCCTGAGGACTGTTTGTCTACTAACTGTCCTACCGTGCGTTCCATTGGTCGTCCTCGCAGTACTTGCGGTCTTGAAACGATTCTGAAGATGATCCGCAACAATCTGCGCATCCTGTCCCGGCGTAGTCACCCTTCCGCGAGGCTGCCTGGGCTCATCATCAACTCGGCCAGTGCGTTGGAACTTCTGCAGTAGGCTGACTATGGTGGACACATGCCTGACTCGAGCTACCTGTAAAGAAACAAAATACAATATAAACTAGTTTTCAGAGATAAAATTTCATTTTTTGTTATGATTTATACTGAATAAGTTCATATTGCATATTTTTGCAATTAAAATTATTGTTATATAAATAAAATACATTTACATACGTGTCTGATTGAAAGGCCTGCGTGCAACATGCCAATAGCGCGACTTGTGGAAGTCGTGATAGCGCAGTAGATACGCGTTCGCTTCAGGTGCGAACGGTCCGGAGTTCGAGCCCCACTGGAGCCGTTACGATTGTGCCCTTAGGCAAGGCATTTAAATTCCACATTGCCTCTTCTCTCTCCCTCGTGGCGATGGATTACATCAGGAATGAGGTCTCGAGAGTGATTTATATAAGTTGAAATAACTTGTTTCGCAATCGAGCTAAAATAAATTTGTATAATAATAAAATAGCGCGACCGCGCTCTTGGTTATTCATTCGAACCATAACAATTTTAAACTCAAAGTTTTGTTTTTCCGTGTGAATTCCCTTCTAGAATCATCAAATGTAAAAATCGATATTTTCTCTCAGCTTAATTTCCTCGTGCAAAATTGTAAAATCGTGTCTGTCCCATGTGCAAACGTGACCGTCGGGTTTTGAGTTGTGTCATTTTGTGAATTCGGATTTTACAGTGATGTTTTTTATTTGTTAAGTTGTATATCTTTTTGTTGATCAATTGAAAAGAAATTTCTAGGAAGAACGTATACCGTGTTGAATTATTCCTAGTCCAAATTTTAATGAAATCCGTTTACAAATAATCCAAATATACCGAATTATATAAGTGTCGGGTTACAAGTGGCTGTAAGTGTACAGTGACGAGACAACACAGACATATTAGAGTTTACATACAATCGGCATGCATGCAATAACCAACATAGCTTAAATTACATACACAATCAGCATGTATGCAATAACTAACAGAGCTTAGCTTACATACACAATCAGCATGCATGCAATAGCCAACAGAGCTTAGTTTACATACACAATCAGCATGCATGCAATAACCAACATAGCTTAGTTTACATGCACAATCAGCATGCATGCAATAACCAACATAGCTTAGTTTACATACACAATCAGCATGCATGCAATAACCAACATAGCTTAGCTTACATACACAATCAGCATGTATTCAATAACCAACAGAGCGTAGTTTACATACACAATCAGCATGTATGCAATAACCAACATAGCTTAGTTTACATACACAATCAGCATGTATGCAATAACCAACACAGCTTAGCTTACCTACACAATCAGCATGTATGCAATAACCAACAGAGCTTAGTTTACATACACAATCAGCATACATGCAATAACCAACAGAGCTTAGTTTACATACACAATCAGCATATATGCAATAACCAACAGAACTTAGTTTACATACACAATCAGCATGCATGCAATAAACAACAGAGCTTAGTTTACATACACTCAGCATGCATTCAATAACCAACAGAGCTTAGTTTACATACACAATTAGCATGTATGCAATAACCAACATAGCTTAGTTTACATACACAATCAGCATGCATGCAATAACCAACAGTGCGTAGTTTACATACACAATCAGTATGCATGCAATAACCAACATAGCTTAGTTTACATGCACAATCAGCATGTATGCAATAACCAACAGAGCTTAGTTTACATACAATCAGCATGCATTCAATAACCAACAGAGCTTAGTTTACATACACAATTAGCATGCATGCAATAACCAACATAGCTTAGTTTACATACACAATCAGCATGCATGCAATAACCAACATAGCTTAGTTTACATACACGATCAGTATGCATGCAATAACCAACAGAGCTTAGTTTACATACACAATCAGCATGCATGCAATAACCAACAGAGCTTAGTTTACATACACAATCAGCATGCATGCAATAACCAACATAGCTTAGTTTACATGCACAATCAGCATGCATGCAATAACCAACAGAGCGTAGTTTACATACACAATCAGCATGTATGCAATAACCAACATAGCTTAGTTTACATACACAATCAGCATGTATGCAATAACCAACACAGCTTAGCTTACCTACACAATCAGCATGTATGCAATAACCAACAGAGCTTAGTTTACATACACAATCAGCATACATGCAATAACCAACAGAGCTTAGTTTACATACACACTCAGCATGCATTCAATAACCAACAGAGCTTAGTTTACATACACAATCAGCATGCATGCAATAACCAACAGTGCGTAGTTTACATACACAATCAGTATGCATGCAATAACCAACAGAGCTTAGTTTACATACACAATCAGCATGTATGCAATAACCAACAGAGCTTAGTTTACATACAATCAGCATGCATTCAATAACCAACAGAGCTTAGTTTACATACACAATTAGCATGCATGCAATAACCAACATAGCTTAGTTTACATACACAATCAGCATGCATGCAATAACCAACATAGCTTAGTTTACATACACGATCAGTATGCATGCAATAACCAACAGAGCTTAGTTTACATACACAATCAGCGTGCATGCAATAACCAACATAGCTTAGTTTACATACACAATCAGCATGCATGCAATGACCAACATAGCTTAATTTACATACACAATCAGCATGCATGCAATAACCAACAGAGCGTAGTTTACATACACATTCAGCATGCATGCAATAACCAACATAGCTTAGTTTGCATACACAATCAGCATGTATTCAATAACCAACAGAGCTTAGTTTACATACACAGTCAGCATGTATGCAATAACCAACATAGCTTAGTTTACATACACAATCAGCATGCAAGCAATAACCAACAGAGCTTAGTTTACATACACAATTAGCATGTATGCAATAACCAACATAGCTTAGTTTACATACACAATCAGAATGTATGCAATAACCAACAGAGCTTAGTTTACATACACAATCAGTATGCATGCAATAACCAACAGAGCTTAGTTTACATACACAATCGACATTCATGAAATAACCAACAGAGCTTAGTTTACATACACAATCAGCATGCATGCAATAACCAACATAACTTAGTTTACATACACAATCAGCATGCAAACAATAACCAACAGAGCTTAGTTTACATACAATCAGCATGTATGCAATAACCAACAGAGCTTAGTTTACATACACAATCAGCATGCAAGCAATAACCAACAGAGCTTAGTTTACATACACAATCAGCATGTATGCAATAACCAACAGAGCTTAGTTTACATGTCACGTCAATCAGAGTTTAAACTATTTTAATTTTTCTCTGAAGTAAAATAAGAATATTCCTCTAACTTTGCTAGAACATATTTTGATGAAAACAGAGTGATATTTGAGCTTAAAGCAGTATTACATCGTATGAAATAAAATATATTTGAAACATTCGTTAAATGTTTACGTATTGGTAGCAATGCTGCTACACATTATAACATTATACTTTGGATGCTTATGTTCATTTGGTAAACAGTGTTTGTTTGCGATAAAACAAACACGAAACCGAAAGTAGGACTTTCCGAGTCGATCGGTCACGCACTTGTTTACAGCCGGAACGTATCGTCCGCACTTGTGTACATTCGGAATGAATTGTCCACATTTGTCCCACGTTGTGGTTTTTTAATTAAATTACTTGATATATTGATTCATACCTCTGTTAGCTAAGTCTTTTAGGGACATGTCTACATCCCCGCGAGGGTTCGACATTAGAGGAAGATAGATAGATAGATAGGTAGTCTTTCACGTTCAAAATATATACGTTGTTTTCTACATCCTCTGTTGTTTCACGCATGCGCGCTGTGCGTGTTTAAATTTCGTGTGTTGATAAACAAATTCGCTTATACGACGGTTTAAATTTATTGGAATGTTATCGTTTATGAGCGACTATTTCGATTTTTGTAAATACACACACACACATTAGTATTTATATTTTACCCAAAACATCCTTTATTACGATGTAATGCTGCTTTAAAGTCTGTTCCATGATGCACGGTTTTCTGGTTCAAATATTATGGCCATAGGTTAATAGAAACTGGGAGAAATTGTGACATGTGTTTGGGGGGGGGGATTAGAAACGCTACAAATCCTACCCAATCGTTGAATTCATCAACAGCCATGTCCAGCTACATTAGAAATTCCAATGTAAAACTTGCTAAAAGTTGTGCAAATGGTCGGTATTTGAACGTTACACAGTCATGTTGACCTACTTGGTTACTGCGTACTCGGTAAGACGTCACAGTCGAGTGTTCCATTACGATTGACATAATAATATACATATATAGTGCGAATACATGTATTCGTTTTTTGTTTATTGTAGTTACATGAATATAAAAGCTGATCAGCACGTACGCAAGCAAAGTAACTAACAATTAGAGTAAAATTACAAATAAAACACAATTAATTGGTGATACGTCCTTGTCATCTGAACATAATGAAATAATAGTATACCTTACAACAAACTTTATAGAACTATCATTTCGAACAGAAATATGACATTAAGTCATAAAAAACCCTCTTCTGTTTTGCTTACCCAGTCCGATGTAAGTTAATTGCTGTATGTATGTTACTTAAAGCGACACTACACCGGCGAAAAAGCAAATGTCTGCAGAATGTAATTTGCTATTATATCGTATAATATTTCCCCCAAATATTTGCCTCCGTATTTCAATAAATAAACAAGCGTCGTATACGCGGTTTGTTAACATAGCACACTCATGTAAATAGGGTCGACATTCATGCGTAATACAAAGCGTTTATCCTGAATAACACGAGTTATGCTACATATTTACCGTGATATCTCACATGTGTGCCTATGCATATTTATTTGTAAACTAATCATAGTTAAATTATCTCTAAACGAAAGAATCGCGTGCTTAGTATTGACTTCAATGACAACAAACGATATTTCAGGAGCATGGATGACCGTTATATAAAATCCTACTTTCACTCTTGAAAGTTTGTATACCACAAACACACTGTTTATTGATTCAATGTTAGTGTTGGAATGTATTCAGAAGAATTTGTAGTAGCTATGCATTAATAAGTGAAAGAAATGCATATTGTTGGATTTTTGCGATGTAATGTCGCTTTAACGGTTGTATATAATCAAAAGGTAATGGGAAATAGCAGTGTATGTTTTACGTTTATTTATCGTCGCTACCGGTTGCCCATATGAGTGATGCCTCCTGAAGAGATTAGTCATTTTAGATTGTTGGTGGATAGTGCAATGTTACAGACCATTCCAGTGTCTCCTTTGGTTCTTTTACGTGCACGGTGTACAGCACCGACACGATACCTCGTTTTAAAGTGCCATCTGAAAGACTAAAGTTAATTTTATTAGGCCTGATGGGGGATCGAACCTGCGATCCATGGATTACCAGTTGATCAAATTGATTACACAGATCCGTATGTGAAATAGCAGCAGAGTGAACATCGTATTACGTGTACAGTGGAAGTCGTGATAGCGTAGTAGTAGCGCGTTCGCTTCAGGTGAGAAATTCCCAAGGAGTTCAAGCCCCGCTGGAGCCGTTATGATTGTACCCTTAGGCTAGGCATTTAAGTCCCACGTTGGAAGGCTCTCTCCCTCTCTCCCTCGTGACGATGGATTCCATCAGGTTTGAGATATTGAGATTGGTTTAAACATATTTTAGTTAGCAAGATAAACATGACATATTACATCTGTACATATAACATCCATACAATACAACTATCAAGACAAATGGATTTAATTGAAAGCTACAGGAGCTTATTGTAATTCTCGTAGATATCGAGATTGATTAATATAAGTAGTAAGAACTTGTTTCGCAATCGAGCTAAAATAAATTTGTATAAACTAAGCTAACATAGTATTATAAATATAATGCCCATCAACCATATTCCTGGTCTTGGGTGGAGTTGAAGCGACGCATTTATGACATTGTCATCAATCACTCTAACTCGATAATACACACTATCTATCTATCTATTATCGATTTAGAGTGATTGATGACAATGATCATTAATTTTGCTGATTTTGATAATCAACTATTTATATGCATATATTTGAAAACAGGTTCGCAGGGTCTACTGTCTTGTACAACTAGTACGTTTGTTTTTCTTTGTGTGTTGGTGTTTTACGCCTTCATCAACACAATTGTGGGCTATAACACCGGTAATGTACCTAACAACACTTTTCCTAGGCAGGCTCCAGCGGCTAACCAGTACTTGGTGCACCAACCTCCGTAAGAAACTGCCAACGTTTTCATTTAAAGAGACACACGGTCTGAGCCGGGCTCGAACCCGTGACCATCAGTGATGTATTATAGATTACAGTGGTATACAAGTCAGCGACCGTAACTACTCGACCACGGAGGCGGTATTGACAACTAGTGACGTATTTTGAAAACAACAATTGATAGTTGCATAAATCGATTTCACTAAATAGTGGCACTGATATGTGAAAACATGTCCACTTTTGGAAGGAAGCGATATTTACATAAAGCGTGACAATAGTATACACATGCTGGAACCACTGACAGGCAGCACGTGTTATTTTGGCATCCATGTCAGATAGCTCCACACTACCATGCACAATAACAACTGAAAGTGTTGTAGCATATATCTGAAGCTGGACTATCATATTTCACTGGAACTTGATATTTTATCCATACGGCACCAACAACCATGCACCCATTTCATAGGACACCCCTCTGTATATATAAACTACAGGAATGCAATGCCAATCGTACCCCACCCATCACTCCAAGAACAAGAAAATGCTAGCTAACACAATCTAAATAATGAACTGGGCTTGTTTGTCAAAAGGCAACTAAAACTTATCATGCAGTTTGTGATATGAAATGTCCCCCGTCTAAATAACAGATAATCGAACCTTTCAAAATAATTCTGTCGATTTCTCCATTCCGTTACGTCATCGATATTTATTCATTCCAAGCATGTTGTGCGATGAAAATGCAAATTCTGACCAACTATCGAGGCGAACAGCAGAGTTCTTGGAGTGGCCTAGGCGGTCATTGACTACTCATTTAGTGACCCCGAGAACTGACCTCCCAGGTCTTCACATCTGTCTTTCAATGAACTCCATCGGTCGTTCATCGTATACGCAACGATCCATCATTGATCTTTCAGACATGTTGACATTCGGGTTGGACACATTTGTCGTCCATTGAACGAGATCATTGCAAGGTCGATTAGACTGTGGAGCGCTCCACGAGGGACCGTTGGGAGATTGCTTCACTCGGCGATCGTTGAGAGATTGGTTTGGTTGGAGTTAAGCCTTTGAAGAGACAGTGGTGACCCGTGGACCCGTGGCGATCACTGGATAATCATTGCGACCATTGAGAGACTACGGCAATTGCTGGGCGTTCATTGAGAGCTCGTTAAGAGAGCTGGCCATGGATGGTTTCATCGTTCAACTGTCTCTCAATGGTCGCCACCTCAGCGTAAGTGATGTTGACATACTTACTGACTTACTTATAGCTTGTTATCACAGCACTTTGCTTGTATTCAGTTGCATACAACCATCACATATTTTCTTATATGTACACATGTGTAATACAACTGCGAAGGATTCCGAGCGGTTGAGAGAATAATCCTTTACACTATGCATACTTGTAGGCGAACTGGTACATAACGTCAGCGATATGACAAATGACGAGTTAATTAATAATAAATGTTGACATAAGTATAACGCTGGTTTGGGTAGTGACGCCTGTCCATTTAATGATGTCATGACATTGTTCTCTGTCGCTTGGCGCAACAATGACAGCAGCAACGTTATGTTGTGCAAACATATGATTCAACCGATCGCTATATGGTAATGTGATAAAAAGGATCTTACACTCGTGGTGTTGTCATATGATATATTATGAAACTAGTTTTATTATGGAGTTTGGCTATTACACTTGCCAAAAGGCTCGCTTGCAAAATTCCAAAAGTTGTTTTATAAAATATTGTATGAAATCACCACTCATGTAATTTTTCATACACATTTATTTTAGCTCGATTGTGAAACAAGTTATTACAACTTATATTTATCACTCTCGAGACCTCATTCCTGATGGAATCCATCACCATGAGGGAGAGAGAAGAGGCAATGTGGAATTTAAATGCCTTGCCTAAGGGCATAATCGTAACGGCTCCAGCGGGGCTCGAACTCCAGACCTTTCGCACCTGAAGCGAACGCGCATCCACTGTGCTATTACTCATGTAAGATCTGATATTGATCACAGTGTATTTTCAGAAAATATGCGTTTTGTATAATTATTATTCAGTAATGTAAACTTGATGTATATGACATGCGTGATTAGTTTATGCAAATTTATTTTAACGCGATTGCGAAACAAGTTCTTATAACCTATATTAATTACTATCGAGACCTCATTCCAGATGGAATCCATCGCCACGAGGGAGAGAGAGAGAAGAGGCAGCGTGGAATTTAAATGGCTTGCCCAAGAGCACAATTGTAACGGCTCCAGCTGGGCAGAAATCCAGGCATTTCGCACCTGAAACGAATGCACTACCACTGCGCTACTACGACTTCTACATTCATGTATTATTTTGATAAAACCTGTTGGTGATAATAATACGAAAAGGTTTGAAATAAAATATTTATTTTGTTAACACACACAAACAACATAAAATCTTAAAACAAATGGCAAAAATAGTGTAGCACTTTGGTTTGTATAATAAAACTTGAAACAAATGTTGCCCATAAAAAATGGAAACAATGTAAAAACTGATCTAGAATATAAATATGTAAATGCATTGCACTAGGATCCGACGCACGCTCGTGGAATACAAGGAACTACTTTCCAATACTTTGGAATTCCTCATTCCGTCGTCAAATACAAATGTATGATACCGCATACAGCTAGTTTATAACAAGAAAAACTAATATGATAAATAAATATTTACATGTAACAGAAAGACAATTGAACATTTACTCTGCATAAGACACACTCGGATAGTGTATTGAGTGAATGTATATCAATTATAAAATGCATACTTTAGTAATTAAATGCAAATATGTTGATACTAACATGCAACCCTGTCCAACATAATAGTATATACCACATCCCTGCTGGAACATCCGCGAACAGCAGCATTTCAATTGCGTAAGTAGATTGACCTGACCATTTCTGGTATTTCTATATTATATGCGCACACCAGCGAAAGCTTGGAACTAGTTCCATAAAAACAATTGGACGCGCTTAATACCTAATACGAATACATATAGCAGTAATTATTATCACATAAATTCCCATTCGTCCAGAAAAAGCACCACTTTGGAAAGTAATTCTCACATTTGATTTTTAAATGTATTATATTTGTGAAAGAAAGTGCTTGCAATTCCTTTGATATGACGTATTATTTCCCGGTCTCTGATATATCTGCTCTCCCTCGATGCGTCATTGCACGTGCGCGTTGTCTGCGTCAGGTAGATTTGGCGGGAAAGTGTGATGCCTGATCCGAGTCCCAAGTGATTCATGGAACACAACGCGGCGTAGACCAAGTTCTCTAAGTTACTAATGCTGGAACTAAGCTCTATATCGTTAACTTGATCCTTTATAAATCTGAGCAGAGATAGAATATCGACAAGGACGGAATAATCCTGATAAATGCCATCAGAAATCTGTAAATATAATCAAACAATTAATGATATGTCCATTATAGTAAACATAGATATGCATACAACACCAGAGTGTACAGAAGGTATAGTAAACATAGATATGCGTACAACACCAGAGTGTACAGAAGGTATAGTAAACATAGATATGCATACAACACTAGAGTATACAGAAGGTATAGTAAACATAGATATGCATACAACACTAAAGTATACAGAAGGTATAGTAAACATAGATATGCGTACAACACCAGAGTGTACAGAAGGTATAGTAAACATAGATATTCATACAACACTAGAGTGTACAGAAGGTATAGTAAACATCGATATGCGTACAACACCAGAGTGTACAGAAGGTATAGTAAACATAGATATGCGTACAACACCAGAGTGTACAGAAGGTATAGTAAACATAGATATGCGTACAACACTAGAGTGTACAGAAGGTATAGAACAATATGTATATATATCTGGAATTGCTCTGTATATTGGTTGTGTGTGTAGAGTGTCGCGTGTAAAATATAGTTGTAACTGCTCTGTGTGTAATGAGTGTCGCGTGTAAGATATAGTGTAACTGCTCTGTGTGTAATGAGTGTCGCGTGTAAAATATAGTTGTAACTGCTCTGTGTGTAATGAGTGTCGCGTGTAAGATATAGTGTAACTGCTCTATGTGTAATGAGTGTGGCGTGTAAAATATAGTTGTAACTGCTCTGTGTGTAATGAGTGTCGCGTGTAAAATATAGTTGTAACTGCTCTGTGTGTTGAGTGTTGCACGTAAAATATAGTTGTAACTGCTCTGTGTGTAGTGTGTTGCGTGTAAACTATAGTTGTAACTGCTCTATGTGTAATGAGTGTCGCGTGTAAGATATAGTGTAACTGTTCTGTGTGTAATGAGTGTCGCGTGTAAAATATAGTTGTAACTGCTCTGTGTGTAATGAGTGTGGCGTGTAAAATATAGTTGTAACTGCTCTGTGTGTAATGAGTGTCGCGTGTAAAATATAGTTGTAACTGCTCTGTGTGTTGAGTGTTGCACGTACAATATAGTTGTAACTGCTCTGTGTGTAGTGTGTTGCGTGTAAACTATAGTTGTAACTGCTCTATGTGTAATGAGTGTCGCGTGTAAGATATAGTGTAACTGCTCTGTGTGTAATGAGTGTCGCGTGTAAAATATAGTTGTAACTGCTCTGTGTGTTTAGTGTTGCGCGTAAAATATAGTTGTAACTGCTCTGTGTGTAGAGTGTTGCGTGTAAAATATAGTTGTAACTGCTCTGTGTGTAGAGTGTTGCGTGTAAAATATAGTTGTAACTGCTCTGTGTGTTTAGTGTTGCGCGTAAAATATAGTTGTAACTGCTCTGTGTGTTTAGTGTTGCGTGTAAAATATAGTTGTAACTGCTCTGTGTGTAATGAGTGTCGCGTGTAAAATATAGTTGTAACTGCTCTGTGTGTAATGAGTGTCGCGTGTAAAATATAGTTGTAACTGCTCTGTGCGTAATGAGTGTCGCGTGTAAAATATAGTTGTAACTGCTCTGTGTGTAATGAGTGTCGCGTGTAAAATATAGTTGTAACTGCTCTGTGTGTAATGAGTGCCGCGTGCAAAATAACACTTCAACATATAGCTAATGAATAGGTTCGATTCCCCGCCTGACCCTAATAAAATTAACAGTCTTTCAGATGGGACTTTAAACCGAGATCTCGTGTCGGTGCTGTATACCGTGCACGGAGAGTAGTTAGAGAAGTATCTCATTGTAGAAGTGTGTGTTTTACGTTTATTTATCGTCGCTACCGGTTGCCCATATGAGACGCGCCTCCTGGGGAGATTATTAGATGTTTGGAGGATAGTGCCCATTCCAGAGTCTCCTCTGGTTCTTTTACGTGCACGGTGTACAGCACCGACACGAAACCTCTGTTTAAAGTCCCATTTACAGACTATTATATAGTTAGTGTCGGTTTCTAAATTAGTATTACGTTGCTGTATATAGACATATAACTACACTTCTAAACGGTCACCTCATGTTTTATAATATTTGCAGCCAATTAATAATCATACATTAGTTATCTCGTTAAATAAAGCCTTCATTATTATTATTAAATAATATAAGTCTTTCCATCTAATGCATTGTATTCCAGATGATTATACTGCAATTTAAACTGCATACAAATCTGTAATAAAATGTATGAATTACTTATATTATACTTATTGTTATTAGTTTACTCCGAATACTGTAAAACACCATGCACCAAAGTGATAGAACTTCTCTGATATGTCAAAGTCGAGTTCAAGCGATTTAATTGGTGGATTCTGAGATTTACACTCAGCTGAACCAATCAGAGGTTTGAGACTGAGTTTTAGATTGGATACATAGTTTACTCCGAATACTGTAAAACAACAGGCACCAAAGTGATAGAACTTCTCTGATATGCCAAATTAAAGTTCAAGCGATTTAATTGGTGGATTCTGAGATTTACACTCAGCTGAACCAATCAGAAGTTTGAGACTGAGTTTTAGATTGGATACAAATTTTATAATCACGGAACCTGAGTGACCGTTTAGGAATGCGGTTGAGTGTAGTGCTAAGTCTCACATTAAGTTCACGTGAACGCATGGACATGATTGATGTTGGAATGCATATTCCATTGTTTCGATACAACATGTACTATATAGCTTACATTATCTAGGGTAAGTATATCATTGTCAACTTCCGGTACAATCTGGCTCACACAGTCTGCGTCAATGCTGGAAATCCTTTCATGAAGTAACAAGAGGTCTGTATTCTGGAACAAAGGATAAACGTTTTCATAGTTTAGTTTAATCATATTGTATTGAATTCATCATGCTATATTATACAACACAATGTTACAAACATATAGCATGATAATACAAATGGTTTGGGCCACAAGTGTCAACAACATTAGAAAACTGCCCGCGCCAGAACGTCACATTTATGCATAAACAAAATGACTGATTGTGGCAAGAATTAATGGGGGAAAAATGCATGAATTAAACGAAAACACTAAATATAAATGCAGTCCACGTTTCCATCCGCTGTTCCATCCCACCACGCCATGACCAGAACCCAAGACCCAAATATCACCAACAAAGTGATGTACTATTAATATAGGGTGACAATGCTACAAAAACCGACCAGTACTCTTTATATATGTTTGTACTTGTAAGAATAAAGCGGTGTTCTCCTCGTCAGATAATGCTTCAATGCCATGAAGTAACTTATGTGAACTAAGTGGGTGGAATATTCGAGTATTGGTCAAACGTTTTGATAGACACATAGCCTCTAACATTAGACAACAATACAGCAAAACTATAGGTATTGTTCTCGTAGCCATGTAAGTTGCAGTTCATGTGTGTGGATAGAACAACCGAATGTTTATATGTATAGGAAAATAAAATATATAATATATAAAATAACATTAAAATGTCCGCAGGCCGGCTAGACAACTTCCTCATCTGAGAGTATTCGCCACCCCAGTGTGATTCAGTGGGAAGGGCCGTTTTATAATGTTGGTTATAACTTGTGGACCGACCCTTTTGCTATGTTACACAAATGTACATATGTGCCTTATAATCTGTTAACTTATTTCACATCTGATTCATGCTCGTATGTAATATTGTATTGTCGAATGTACCACATATGCAATAAAATATGGTTAAATCAATTTCAAACCTACAGCGGGCAGGGCAAGCAAGTGCTTTGAAGTCAGCGACCGTAACTATTTGATCAAGGAAGCCCATTACAAAGACACTACTAAACTAATCAGACCTGTTGGAAAAAAGTGCTTTGAAGTCAACGACCGTAACTATTTGATCAAGGAAGCCCATTACAAAGACACTACTAAACTAATCAGACCTGTTGGAAAAAAGTGCTTTGAAGTCAACGACCGTAACTATTTGATCAAGGAAGCCCATTACAAAGACACTACTAAAATAATCAGACCTGTTGGAAAACCATAGTATTATTTAAAACATAAGATTACGTTTGGAAATATATTTCACAGATATAATACAATGGCACTTTGTAAATGTGTACAATAATCAAACGTTTATTCTTATGTTTATGTTCAAACTGATTGTCACAATTTTTAAATATGATGTTACCAATCATACAATTGTGTTCTTAGCACAATCAGTATTACACAAGTCTTGCAGTAATGAACCCCATCCTTTTTAACATGTATGTACGTGTACATTGTTAGTTTATACAAATTTATTTGAGCTCGATTGCGAAACAAGTTATTTCAACTTATATAAATCACTCTGGAGACCTCATTCCTGGTGGAATCCATCGTCACGAGGGAGAGAGAAGAGGCAACGTGGAATTTAAATGCCTTGCCTAAGGGCACAATCGTAACGGCTCCAGTGGGGCTCGAACTCCGGACCTTTCGCACCTGAAGCGAACGCGATACCACTGCGCTATCACGACTACGTTGTTGAACAAATATAAATTGTCTTATGTCAATCGATAAATGAAGAGTTCTTGTAATTATTTGTAATTGTTTTAAAGGAAGCCATGCTGTTAAAAAATCAAATATTGTAATTTAAGTGTGTATGTATAGTATCATATGTAAATCTACTACCTATATATTCACGATATATTGTTTCACTTATATTTGTTTGTGATTATAAGTATGTTTATATGATTATACTGTTCACTAGCCAAAACAAACGGATCTGTAGTCCAGTTGTAACACGCTGGACTGGTAATCCAGGGATCGCAGGTTCGATCCCCCGTCTGACTCTAATAAAATTAACAGTCTTTCAGATGGGACGTTAAACCGAGGTCTCGTGTCGGTGCTGTACACCATGCACGTAAAAGAACCAGAGGAGACTCTGGAATGGGTCTCTGTCTATATCATTGCACTATCCTCCAACAATCTAAAATGACTAATCTCTTCAGGAGGCGTCGCTCATATGGGCAACCGGTAGCGACGATAAATAAACGTACACACACACACTGGCCAAAGGCATGTATCATATCGATTTGCTAAATAAATGTTGTTGTTGCTGTTGAAATATATATAGTTTGACCCGGCTAGATTGCTTTTATTCGGCTTTCTTCATAGCTCCGTTTCTCCGAACCAAATCATAACAGCAATTCCACTAATGTACGTAAAGTCTACACCTGTTATATAAAGTCGGTTAGGTCGAATTATCCGGTTATCTCAAAGTCGGATCAAAGTCCACTATCAGTATACATATAACTGGCTCCGTTTATATCGAATTTCGTTAAGTCAAACTTTAATCTTTAATTTTGTTTTCAATTTGCTGATCAATCTTATACATGTCCAAAAGAAGTAGTTTAGTTCATTACACGGAAATTATTACTAACGTCTAAAATGGAGACAGTGTAATACATACACTATACAACACTATAATATATACACTATGGAACACCATAATATATACACTATGGAATACTATAATATATACACTATTGAACACTATAATATATACACTATGGAACACTATAATATATACACTATGGAACACTATAATATAATTATACTCACATAAAAATCAACAATTTGCTTAGATGTTTCTCTCATAGAGTGGTACGCTCTGGTAACGGATTGCAATGATCTCGATTGGCTGTTGAGATTAGTCGCTGATGTCCCCGGATGTATTCGTAATCTTCCGCCACATATTGTTCGCCTTTCATTGTATTGCGCATGCGTAGTTTCGATCGCTGTTAGGAGCAGTTGCACAATTGTTGAAACAACGCAATCTGAAAACCGTTAATGGTACATATCTGTTAAACTTGATCAATAATGAGAGAAATCGGTCAGTTACTACCCCTGAATATTCCCTAAAAGTAGATAGATCATATTCAGTATTTTCCTCTGTTTTTATCGTTGTTTGCATTGCACAACATGCTAACATTTTTATTCTACTATCGCTTCTTGTGATTATTAAATTACCCTATCTCGACATATCTCATACAGTATATATAATGGATAGTTATTTGTATTAGACTGTTATCAGTTAATTAACACTATTTGGATAAAATCATATTTATCATACCGCAACATCTGGTTATGGAACAACAGTAAAAACAAAGGATTCTAACTGAAAGGACCTATTCACATTCTTGAATAAATCAGACTTTATCTGCCAAGGGAGGTACTAGAAAATTAGAGATGTATCTCACAGAAAGCTGTTCAATGCCACAGTGAAAGTAACACCAGTTGTTCGTTTTACACTGTAACAGTCTAAAAGAAGCAGCTCATAATTAGGTCATTCTCGATCTGGTCTAGGGTGATCGCTGATTTCGTAAGATAGATCTTAATAGCACATTATTTTATTGATTGTTTTTCATTTCAGAGTTTATTCTAATTTTGTTTTAAATAGTATTAAATTGAAATTAACAACGGTTGCTTGGCGCTTTATGGTGAAAATATGTGGCTACTGTAGAATGTGATATGTTTTATTGCTTCATATTTACAAGTGATGAAAATACCTACATAAAGAGCTATCTTGAATGTTCTGTTTATTATATGTTATATTCCAGTTTTTTGGTGTGAAATTGTGGCACTGAGTTTGAATAGAAATATATCTTTAAATAAATTGAAACTTGTTTTTTAGTAATTTACTCTGAATATTGATTATGAAAGTAAACAGTAGAGTGAATCTATGTGTTCTGTTTTGTTCATGTGATGCAGCTATCCAGCTGACTTGATGATGGTCGATGGTTCTATCGGGTTCACGTCCGAGCCTGCACTACTATTGTGACGAACACAATGGTTATTTCTCCACCAATAACCCCTTGAATCGCCATATGACCTAAGCTGCGTGTGCGAATTTATTTTCTATAAACGAACAAACAATACATTTATACAACAGAAAACACTCAGAAAGCACACAGGAATATCTGAAAATAAATAATTACATAAATTAAGCACAACTACCACTTACACAATGAGATCTGCATTTTCATTATAAATATTAACGATGTCAACAGAATGTTTTGAATATTAATAATTATTATTAGCTTTAACTTTCAATTACAAAAATGACTTATTTCTTATGTTTGATATTCAAATTGAAAACATGCATTTTATACCGTTTTTGTCTGGTTTTCTTGCGCGTCCATCCGACAGTGCTGGATTTCCAGAACCCACTTTATGGCGTAAACATTCCAATGACAATCGTTGTTCCTGTGAAATCTATCTAAACCCAAATGTCATTATGACAACAGAAACAGCAACTATGTGTATAAACTCACAGAAAGACTTTTAGTCATCTAATTCCTTTCAACCGAGTTTCACTTCCTTTCTCATTAATAACAACCTGATATCTGAAAATATTTGTTCATAGCACATAATCTGATATTACACATAAATCGTATTAAAGAATCCGGGTAGCGCTTTACGAAAATGACCATTTTTCCAAAAGTTTCAAACCCCTACAAATTGAAAGGTTACACTATTATCAATGTCAGTGATCGCGATGTAAATGAGATATCATTAGCATGGAGGAATTCTGTCACGGTGGTGTATCATGGTACAGTCCGGTTATATGTAATCAAATGATCATTTTATTGTATACAAGTTTTGAAATAAGTGTTTACAACTTAATCTAATCGCTCTGGAGACCTTGGTCCTGATCTGATCGCCATGCTGTCGAGAGAAGAGGCAATGTGGATTTAAGTGTCTCGTCTAAGGATACCACATACATGGTTCTGAACGTGGAAATATATATTTCATTGATCACGAAAAAAAATCCTATTTTACACTATTAAACACAAATCTTTTTCTTTTATGAATGCCAATGAATTTGGCTAATATAGTATTTGTCTTCCAATTTTATTCATTTTAACTGCCCTGTCTTGAGCCTCATTGCACTACGTGACACAACCGCACAACCACTTCTCCTAGTGTGAACGGTCGTAATAAGAAGTAGTTCCTGTATAATTGTCAAGTTAGTTTCTGTTAGCTGTCAACATTAAAAACTACAGATAAAACGAATGCATTAGAATATAGTCAGAAAATAGCTAACATACAAAAGTACATCTAACCGCACAGGAATACGAAGCGCAACCAGTGGCAGAGAAAATGCCATCTTTCACTGTTTCAAAGCGGTATAAGATGGAGTTTTCTTCCACTGAGAAAATTCAAATCATTCATTGGAAAGCATAAAGGAAAGAACGATAAGTGTTTATTGTTTGTATTAAGTGTTTTGTGGACGACATGTGGATTTACGTTTATTTATCGTCGCTACCGGTTGCCCATAGGAGCGACGCCTCCTGAAGATATTAGTAATTTTAGATTTTGGAGGATAGTGCAATGATACAGACAGAGACCCATTCCAGAGAATCCTCTGGTTCTTTTACGTGCACGGTGTAAAGCACCGACACGAGACCTCGGTTTAAAGTCCCATCTGTTAATTTTTATTAGTGTCAGACGGGGGATCGAACCTGCGACGACATCCTCCTTGTGTGTATTTATATACGGACACCAACATGAAACTGTGCACTTACCTTAGAGGTAATACAATATGGACGTCTATGCACTTAAATATTAAGATGATCAGATTATACTATTAAAATACATATTCTTATAGAGGGTTGCTGTAATTGCTTTTTAATTTAATTTATTCACGTCATAATATGGTATTGTGTCGTGTATTGGAGACATATAGGCACATTGAGCCGGGTATTGAATGGTAATTGGTGTTGTTAATATACTTTTGTTAATTTATACACATGTCACAATAATAAATCATTTACTCACTCACTCACTCACTCACTCACTCACTCACTCACTCACTCACTCACTCACTCACTCACTCACTCACTCACTCACTCACTCACTCACTCACTCACTCACTCACTCACTCACTCACTCACTCATCCACTCACTCAACTCACTCACTCACTCACTCACTCACACTCACTCACTCACTCACTCACTCACTCACTCACTCACTCACTCACTCACTCACTCACTCACTCACTCACTCACTCACTCACTCACTCACTCACTCACCCTCCTCACTCACTCACTCACTCACTCACTCACTCACTCACTCACTCACTCACTCACTCACTCACTCACTCACTCACTCACCTCACTCACTCACTCACTCCTCACTCACTCACTCACTCACTCACTCCTCTCACTCACTCACTCACTCACTCACTCACTCACTCACTCACTCACTCACTCACTCACTCACTCACTCCTCACTCACTCACTCACTCACTCACTCACTCACTCACTCACTCACTCACTCACTCACTCACTCATCACTCACTCACTCACTCACTCACTCACTCACTCACTCACTCACTCACTCACTCCTCACTCACTCACTCACTCACTCACTCACTCACTCACTCACTCACTCACTCACTCACTCCTCACTCACTCACTCACTCACTCACTCACTCACTCATCACTCACTCACTCACTCACTCACTCACTCACTCACTCACTCCTCACTCACTCACTCACTCACTCACTCACTCACTCACTCACTCACTCACTCACTCACTCACTCACTCACTCACTCACTCACTCACTCACTCACTCACACTCACTTACTTCTTACTTATTGGGGTAAATTAGTGCAAAGTGTGACGGATTATTTTCTTCAATCATGACAGTAATATCGATAATTGTAAAATTTGTAACGAAAAGTGCACTGTTTTTTTTATTGTGTCAGTATATATTTGTATTTTGAGTATATTGCAAGAAATAGAAGAACGGCTCCCCCACCACCACCCCCGATGTTCCAGTAGTACGCCCCCCCCACCACCACCCCGATGTTCCAGTAGTACACCTCACTCTCTAACACATCAGTCAGATACTTCAGGCTGCTCACCAGAGACACTGTTATTATGGAATCGAACTCGCTGTCCATGTCTCTGCAATCCAACGTGTTGACATATTGACCTCTGGACAGGGGATTCGCCGTCAACACCATTGTGTTTGATAACTAACATTGCAGCAATCGCATCGGACGTTCTATCCTGTCTGGTTCTAGTTTATTCTCAATCAGGATAACTTTGAAACTGATCGTTTGAGAAGCCATTGGGTATGTTTTTTGGTAGCAGATCGAACTACCCTCATCAAACAAAGACACGTACCGTAGCGGACACAATTTCATTGAAAGGATGACACTGTCATTATTGGGTGTCCTATTGCTGTACCCATTTGGCTTTAAAACTGTTTAAGTACAACGAGATATTCATTTGCCATGTTTCTATAGATTTAGAAGTACAGTGTCATTGTAATCCACGGTCCCATTCATACATAGTTCAGACATGTCGTAATGCAGTAATAGTAATATGAATTGGTTTCGATATTTGAATGTATTCATAATTGGAAATTACAGAATAACGGAAGGTTCGTAGTGAGAACATAATTATGCTATTTATAATAATTGTGATCTGACAAAATTTAATACGGTGTGTGTTTACAAAAGAACAGGAAATACAATAATAAATATAAAAACGCACACAGGTATTGTCAGTATCACTTTACTCAAGTTGGCTTCCGTGAATGTGGAACTGTCAGGGTGAGGTTTTGTTGCAACTCGTGTGGCCATACGTAGAGTTGTGTGTGTGTGTTTTACGTTTATTTATCGTCGCTACCGGTTGCCCATATGAGCGACGCCTCCTGAAGAGATTAGTCATTTTAGATTTTTGGAGGATAGTGCAATGATACAGACAGAGACCCATTCCACACGCACACACGCACGCACGCACACGCGCACGCACACACACACACATATATATATATGTGCATGCGAATAGCCTGAACTCTCCACTACTATAGCTAAATAGGCAATTTTAATTTTAAATCAATCTCGCTGGTTATCTAACATCACAACTTGTGATCAAGTATACGTATCCAAACCAGTATACAATACAAGTGCGTGTGTGTTTATTTATCGTCGCTACCGGTTCCCCATATGAGCGACGCCTCCTGAAGAGATTATGCATTTTAGATATTTGGAGGATAGTGCAATTATACAGACGCCTCTGGTTCTTTTACGTGCACAGTGTACACCACCGACACGAGATCTCGGTTTAAAGTCCCACCTGAAAGACTGTTAAATTTATTAGGGTCAGAGGTGGAATCGAACCTGCGATCCCTGGATTACCAGTCCAACGTGTTACCACTAGACTACATATCCGTCTGTGACAATGCAAGTATGCTCATTACACAATATATATGTGTCATTTCTTTCACTGCTCACAGCGGCACGCACATATATAACACGTCATGTGTGTATATATATGTATGCATATGTGTGTATGTGTGTGTATATATGTTTTCCACATTGCCAAACTATATGTTCTTTCATTTTTATTTGTACATGCATGTTGTCTTATTTTTGCAATTATGTTGGTGTATTTTTATGTACTGAAATATTTAGGGGTTACCCATTGCAGATTAGCTTTATGAATACCAGGGTGACAGTAGATAGATTAAGTCATTCATTCATTCATTCATTCATTCATTCATTCATTCATTCATTCATTCATTCATTCATTCATTCATCAATTCATTCACCCATGCATCCATTCATTCATTCATCAATTCATTCATTCATCCATCAATCCATCCATCCATCCATCCATCCATCCATCCATCCATCCATCCATCCATCCATCCATCCATTCATTCATTCATCCATCCATCCATCCATCCATCCATCCATCCATGCATGCATTCATTCATTCATCCATTCATCAATTCATTCATTCATCCATTCATTCATTCATTATTCCATTCATTCATTCATTAATCCATCCATTCATTCATCCATTCGTCCATTCATTCATCCATTCATTAATCCATTCATTCATTCATCCACCGATTAATTCATTCATCCATGCATTCATTCATTCATCCATTCATTCATCCATTCATTCATTCATTCATCCATCCACCCATTCATCCATTCATTCATTCATGCATTCATTCATTCATTCATCCATTCATTCATCCACCCATTCATCCATGCATTCATCCATCCATCCATTCATTCATCCATTCATCCATTCATTCATCCACCCATTCATTCATCCATCCATTCATTCATCCATGCATACCTCCATTCATTCATCCATCCATTCATTCATTCATCCATTCATTCATCCATTCATTCATTCATCCATCTATTCATTCATCCATTCATTCATTCATGTATTCATTCATTCATCCATTCATTCATTCATCCATCCATTCATTCATTCATCCATTCATTCATCCATCCATCCATCCATTCATCCATTCATCCATCCATTCATCCATTCATCCATTCATCCATCCATTCATTCATCCATTCATTCATCCATTCATTCCTCCACCCATTCATTCATCCATCCATCCATCCATCCATCCATCCATGCATTCATTCATCCATTCATTCATCCACCCATTCATCCATTCATTCATTCATACATTCAACCATTCATTCATTTATTCATTCATCCATCCATTCATCCATCAATTCATCCATCCATTCATTCATCCATTCATGCATTCATCCATCCATCCATCCATTCATTCATCCATTCATTCCTCCACACATTCATTCATTCATCCATCCATCCATCCATCCATCCATGCATTCATTCATTCATCCATTCATTCATCCACCCATTCATTCATCCATCCATCCATTCATTCATTTATTCATTCATCCATACATTCATTCATTCATTCATTCATCAATTCATCCATCCATTCATCCATGCATTCATTCATCCACCCATTCATGCATTCATTCATCCACCCATTCATCCATTCATTCATCCACCCATTCATCCATTCATTCATCCATTCATGCATTCATCCACCCATCCATCCATCCATTCATTCATTTATTCATTCATCCATTCATTCATCCACCCATTCATGCATTCATTCATCCACCCATTCATCCATTCATTCATCCACCCATTCATCCATTCATTCATCCATTCATGCATTCATCCACCCATTCATTCATACATTCATCATTCATCCATGCATTCATCCGTTCATTCATTCATCCAATCACCATCCATTCATTCATCCATTCATTCATTCATCCATTCAATCATCCACCCATTCATCCAATCATTCATTCATACATTCATTCATCCACCCATCCATCCATTCATTCATCCATTCACCCATTCATTCATCCATTCATTCATTTATTCATTCATTCATTCACTCATTTATTCATACATCCTCTGAAACCGCATAGTCAGGCTTGGTATCATCATTTGCTCATCCACCCATTCATCCATTCATTCATCCATTCATTCATTCATTTATTAATTCATTCATTCACTCATTTATTCATACATCCTCTGAAGTCAGGTTTGGTATCATCATTTGCTCATCCACTTCTATGTTTTATTCAATTTAAAGTGAATTTAACAAGATGTGATGTACTTCACTATTAAGTCAGTTCAAATCAAGCCGATTTCTAAAAATAGCACTGCCGCAGAGGAGGTGCTATAATTGAAATTATTCATCTCTGAATCTTATTATCTGACCTCATTGCAGTTTCAGTGACTCAATATTACAATTATTGATTTTTTGGGGACATATTTATACATACTTGTAGAGTAAAATCTACCTCGGGTTATTCTGCGATATACCTACCTTGAACTATGCTGCGCGCGCACCGTGTTTTGGCTATTCCATTTATAGAATGCGTGTAAAGTTTTATGAATGAAAGTCACGTGATGTTTGTAAATACTACCGTGGGAATTCGCGGAATCAAATAATCTCTTGTCCGTCTTGTTTTTCTGCTAAGTAACGTTTCAGTTACTATTCTGTACAGTTTTATTTGACAAAATAAATAAAATTATTGATCAGTTACAACTTTTGTTCATTTATGCACTACTAGATTGACATTTTCCATAACAAATAACGTCATCACCACTTACGCGGGAGGAAATTTCGAAAGCCAAATGCAGAGGAGTACCACGGTGTTTGAAGAAAATACTCCTTTGATTCTCGTCTAAAATTATTAGAAGTAAGTCGTGTTAGAATCGAAATAATAAGTGTCAACCGTGGTATATCGCAGAATAACCCTCGTTTGTCGTTCTTATGCGTATAAATATATCACTCAGGGCTTCGGCCTTCGTGATATATTACTACGCATAAGAACTTCAAACTCTGGTTATTCTGCGATATACCACGGTTGATACTTATTATTTCTTAATTAATTTACACATCATTTACTACTATAATATACCGCTCACTGTTGGATTACAATATTCACTGCTCACGGCTAACTTCACCCGCGTCGAAACACAGCAATCACACAGAGTCGCAAATGGCGGTGCTTAATCCATATATGATTCTGCAATATACGATCTAGCGATGGTGTAGCAGGACATAATTATGTAGCGTTGTTGAACCTTAGTTGTCACATAAACGAATTCCTCACACGTGTGAGGAGTATGTGCGAATTCGTCACACGTAGTGAAGACTACGTGCGATTATATAGTTTATACACATTTATTTTAGCTCGATTGCGAAACAAGTTCTTTCAACTTATATTAATCACTCTCGAGACCTCATTCCTGATGGAATCCATCGCCATGAAGAAGAAAGAAGAGGCAATGTGGTATTTAAATGCCTTGCCTAGTGCCAATCGTAACGGCTCCAGCGGGGATCGAACTCCGGGCCTTTCGCACATAAAGCGAACGCGCTTCCACCGCGCTATCATGACTTCCACAATGATGCGATTGTACGATTATATCACATAAATTCAATGAATTTGTCATAAATGTGTGACGTTTGCGTTTGGGGTCCATGCCACTATTGGAATAAAAACGTATTTGCCACGTGGTACAAAAACGTTATAAGTATTGTCCAGACGAATATAGCACACGGATATACGAATCGACGATAATAGTGCGATAATAGCAACAGGGTCGGTTCCAGGATTCTGCGTAAGCGGAAGCACATTTTAATGGGACCGACATTCGAAACATGGTGAAAGAGCACTAAGTATTACCCTGTACGCCCCCGTCCGTCATTTGGCTTCCGTTCGAATGTAATTACTCTTGAATGACTGTATGGATATTAAAATACATGTCAAATTCGGTTATACTCCACTAGCCTGTTGATTTTTCACTGTTTTTACTTCTGGCAATGTGACATTATCAGAAACTCAATACGGCGCAATTAATAGTCTCGGTGTTAAAGTATATTTATTTGGCAAAATATATCGACGCCTGTTCCCATGCTAATACTCTGAAAACTCAAACAAATGCACTACGTAAGCGTAATGATAGATGAGAGAGTAGTTCATATATGCTTAGTGTTAAAGATTAATGTGGCGACGATGTTGTGTTGGTTCGTCTGTCTGTCTGTCCGGTGTGGCTTAGTGGTCACAGTCCATACAGGGGAAGGCAACTCGTACTTTTTTAAATTTAAGTTTATTTAACGTCGCTACCTGTTTCCCATTTGAGCGACGGGAAGTTGACCTAACATCACCTTTCCTGGGCAGGCTCCAGCGGTTAACCAGTACTTGGTGCACCAACCTCCGTAAGAAACTGCCAACTTGTTCATATAAATGAGACACGGTCTGAGCGGGGCTCGAACCCGTGAACATCAGAGATGATAGGTTACAGTGGTATACAAGTCAGCGACCTTAACCACTCGACCACGGAGGCGGACACAAATCGTATATTATTAGAATAACACTTACATTGTCAGTCGAAGTTAATGGATATACATGGTTCGTTTATAATATATTCTAACACGACCCAGCTAATAACATACATACTTATAGAGTAAAATCTACCTCGGGTTATTCTGCGATATACCTACCTTGAACTATGCTGCGCGCGCACCGTGTTTTGGCTATTTGGCCTTCGTGATATATTTCTACGCATAAGAACTTCAAACTCGGGTTATTCTGCGATATACCAGGGTTGATACTTATTATTTCTTAAATAACCGTACGCAATACTTTGTGGTCCAGATAACCATGCAGGGTTCTGATTTAATATGATATAGTCATCTCTGGAGGTGGTAAATTACCTGTATTTTAGAATAAAGTAAGAATTCGTACTATTCTCGGATCATTTGACTTTGTCATGTAATTTTCAACACGCACCATCGAAGTTCTGTGCAGTATGGCGGCTGTAGAACATTGTCGTGGAGCACGACTGTCAATGTCTTTTCATTAAATGTCTCATTTCCACTTTTCTAATCTAGACATTTCCATATATCATATTCCATATATATAGTTTCTACTTTTCAGCTTTATATAAATCCAGTGCAGTTTGCATGTATAGTCATAGTCCTATCTATTGATTGCATTTGATTTGTATGTATGTTGATGACCTCATGGTAGATTAACTTTTGTTAAATGAGTTCTCTCGTAAAATAAAGTATTTTATTATTATTATTATCATTATTATTATTTCAACAGTTGTTCACCTTCGGCAATGCATTATTCTTCATACATTGGGTTTCTCCCAAACCGGTGCTTGGAGGCGTTTGTGTCATGGACTGTGCCATATGTAACTGACAATGTTGAGCTGTTAGAAATGTATTTATACTGATAATGTTGAGCTGCTAGAAATGTATGCATGCTGACAATGTTGAGCTGTTTGAAATGTATTTATACTGATAATGTTGAGCTGTTTGAAATGTATGTATACTGACAATGTTGAGCTGTTTGTAATGTATTTATACTGATAATGATGAGCTGTTTGAAATGTATACTGATAATGTTGAGCTGTTTGAAATGTATTTATACTGATAATGTTGAGTTTGTTAGAAATGTATGCATACTGACAATGTTGAGCTGTTAGAAATGTATTTATACTGATAATGTTGAGCTGTTAGAAATGTATTTATACTGATAATGTTGAGTTGTTTGAAATCTATTTATACTGATAATGTTGAGTGGTTAGAAATGTATGCATACTGACAATGTTGAGCTGTTAGAAATGTATTTATACTGATAATGTTGAGTTTGTTAGAAATGTATGCATACTGACAATGTTGAGCAGTTAGAAATGTATTTATACTGATAATGTTGAGCTGTTAGAAATGTATTTATACTGATAATGTTGAGTTGTTTGAAATCTATTTATACTGATAATGTTGAGTGGTTAGAAATGTATGCATACTGACAATGTTGAGCTGTTAGAAATGTATGTATACTGATAATGTTGAGCTGTTTGAAATGTATTTATACTGATGATTTTGAGCTGTTAGAAATGTATTTATACTGATAATGTTTAGCTGTTAGAAATATATTTATACTGATAATGTTGAACTGTTTGAAATGTATGTATGCTGATAATGTTGAGCTGTTTTGAAATGTATGTATGCTGATAATGTTGAGCTGTTTTGAAATGTATGTATGCTGATCATGTTGAGCTGTTTTGAAATGTATGTTTACTGATAATGTTGAATGTATTTATACTGATAATGTTGAATGTATTTATATTGATAATGTTGAGCTGTTTGAAATGTATTTATACTGATAATGTTGAGCTGTTTGAAATGTCTGTATGCTGATAATGTTGAGCTGTTTGAAATGTATGTATGCTGATCATGTTGAGCTGTTTGAAATGTATGTTTACTGATAATGTTGAATGTATTTATACTGATAATGTTGAATGTATTTATATTGATAATGTTGAGCTGTTTGAAATGTATTTATACTGATAATGTTGAGCTGTTTGAAATGTATGTATACTGATAATGTTGAGCTGTTAGAAATGTATTTATACTGATAATGCTGAATGTATTTATACTGATAATGTTGAATGTATTTATACTGATAATGTTGAATGTATTTATACTGATAATATTGAGCTGTTAGAAATGTATGTGTACTGATAATATTGAGCTGTTTGAAATGTATGTATACTGATAAGGTTGAGCTGTTAGAAATGTATGTGTACTGATAATGTTGAGCTGTTAGAAATGTATGCATACTGATAATGTTGAGCTGTTTGAAATGTATTTATACTGATAATGTTGAATGTATTTATACTGATAATGTTGAATGTATTTATACTGATAATATTGAGCTGTTAGAAATGCATGCATACTGACAATGTTGAGCTGTTTGAAATGTATTTATACTGATAATGTTGAATGTATTTATACTGATAATGATGAGTTGTTTGAAATGTATGTATACTGATAATGTTGAGTTGTTTGAAATCTATTTATACTGATAATGTTGAGCTGTTTGAAATGTATTTATACTGATAATGTTGAGTTGTTAGAAATGTATGTGTACTGATAATGTTGCGTTGTTTGAAATCTATTTATGCTGATAATGTTGAGCTGTTTGAAATGTATTTATACTGATAATGTTGAGCTGTTTGAAATGTATGTATGCTGATAATGTTGAGCTGTTTGAAATGTATTTATACTGATAATGTTGAGTTGATTGAAATCTATTTCTACTGATAATGTTGAGCTGTTTGAAATCTATTTATACTGATAATGTTGAGTTGTTTGAAATCTATTTATACTGATAATGTTGAGCTGTTTGAAATGTATTTATACTGATAATGTTGAGGTGTTTGAAATGCATGTATACTGATAATGTTGAGCTGTTTGAAATGTTTTTATACTGATAATGTTGAGCTGTTTGAAATGTATTTATACTGATAATGTTAAGCTGTTTGAAATGCATGTATACTGATAATGTTGAGCTGTTTGAAATGCATGTATACTGATAATGTTGAGCTGTTTGAAATGTATGTATGTTGACAATGTTGAGCTGTTAGAAATGTATTCATACTGATAATGTTGAGCTGTTAGAAATATATTTATACTGATAATGCTGAACTGTTAGAAATGTATTCATACTGATAATGTTGAGCTGTTTGAAATGTATGTATGCTGATCATGTTGAGCTGTTTTGAAATGTATGTTTACTGATAATGTTGAATGTATTTATACTGATAATGTTGAATGTATTTATATTGATAATGTTGAGCTGTTTGAAATGTATTTATACTGATAATGTTGAGCTGTTTGAAATGTCTGTATGCTGATAATGTTGAGCTGTTTGAAATGTATGTATGCTGATCATGTTGAGCTGTTTGAAATGTATGTTTACTGATAATGTTGAATGTATTTATACTGATAATGTTGAATGTATTTATATTGATAATGTTGAGCTGTTTGAAATGTATTTATACTGATAATGTTGAGCTGTTTGAAATGTCTGTATGCTGATAATGTTGAGCTGTTTGAAATGTATGTATGCTGATCATGTTGAGCTGTTTGAAATGTATGTTTACTGATAATGTTGAATGTATTTATATTGATAATGTTGAGCTGTTTGAAATGTATTTATACTGATAATGTTGAGCTGTTTGAAATGTATGTATATTGATAATGTTGAGCTGTTAGAAATGTATTTATACTGATAATGTTGAATGTATTTATACTGATAATGTTGAATGTATTTATACTGATAATGTTGAATGTATTTATACTGATAATATTGAGCTGTTAGAAATGTATGTGTACTGATAATATTGAGCTGTTTGAAATGTATGTATACTGATAATGTTGAGCTGTTAGAAATGTATGCATACTGATAATGTTGAGCTGTTTGAAATGAATTTATACTGATAATGTTGAATGTATTTATACCGATAATGTTTAATGTATTTATACTGATAATATTGAGCTGTTAGAAATGTATGCATACTGACATTGTTGAGCTGTTTGAAATGTATTTATACTGATAATGTTGAGCTGTTTGAAATGTATGTATACTGATAATGTTGAGCTGTTAGAAATGTATTTATACTGATAATGTTGAATGTATTTATACTGATAATGTTGAATGTATTTATACTGATAATGTTGAATGTATTTATACTGATAATATTGAGCTGTTAGAAATGTATGTGTACTGATAATATTGAGCTGTTAGAAATGTATTTATACTGATAATGTTGAGCTGTTTGAAATGTATTTATACTGATAATGATGAGTTGTTTGTAATGTATGTATACTGATAATGTTGAGTTGTTTGAAATCTATTTATACTGATAATGTTGAGCTGTTTGAAATGTATTTATACTGATAATGTTGAGTTGTTAGAAATGTATGTGTACTGATAATATTGAGTTGTTTGAAATATATTTATACTGATAATGTTGAGCTGTTTGAAATGTATGCATACTGATAATGTTGAGCTGTTTGAAATGTATTTATACTGATAATATTGAGTTGTTTGAAATCTATTTATACTGATAATGTTGAGTTGTTTGAAATCTATTTATACTGATAATGTTGAGCTGTTTGAAATGTATTTATACTGATAATGTTGAGTTGTTAGAAATGTATGTGTACTGATAATATTGAGTTGTTTGAAATCTATTTATACTGATAATGTTGAGCTGTTTGAAATATATTTATAATGATAATGTTGAGCTGTTTGAAATGTATGTATACTGATAATGTTGAGCTGTTTGAAATGTATTTATACTGATAATATTGAGTTGTTTGAAATCTATTTATACTGATAATGTTGAGCTGTTTGAAATCTATTTATACTGATAATGTTGAGCTGTTTGAAATGTATGTATACTGATAATGTTGAGCTGTTAGAAATGTATGTATACTGATAATGTTGAGTTGTTTGAAATGTATTTATACTGATAATGTTGAGCTGTTTGAAACCTATTTATACTGATAATGTTGAGCTGTTTGAAATGTATGTATACTGATAATGTTGAGCTGTTTGACATGCATGTATACTGATAATGTTGAGCTGTTAGAAATGTATTCATACTGATAATGTTGAACTTTTAGAAATGTATTCATACTGATAATGTTGAACTGTTAGAAATGTATTCATACTGATAATGTTGAGCTGTTAGAAATAAATATTTATACTGATAATGTTGAACTTTTAGAAATGTATTTATACTGATAATGTTGAGCTGTTAGAAATATATATTTATACTGATAATGTTGAGCTGTTAGAAATGTATTTATACTGATAATGTTGAGCTGTTAGAAATAAATATTTATACTGATAATGTTGAGCTGTTAGAAATGTATTTATACTGATAATGTTGAGCAGTTTGAAATGTCTGTATGCTGATCATGTTGATCTGTTTGAAATGTATGTATGCTGATCATGTTGAGCTGTTTGAAATGTATGTATGCTGATCATGTTGAGCTGTTTGAAATGTATGTTTACTGATAATGTTGAATGTATTTATACTGATAATGTTGAATGTATTTATATTGAAAATGTTGAGTTGTTTGAAATGTATGTATACTGGTAATGTTGAGCTGTTAGAAATGTATTTATACTGATAATGTTGAGCTGTTTAAAATGTATTTATACTGATAATATTGTGCTGTTTGAAATGTATTTATACTGATAATGTTGAATGTATTTATACTGATAATGTTGAATGTATTTATACTGATAATGTTGAATGTATTTATACTGATAATATTGAGCTGTTAGAAATGTGTACTGATAATATTGAGCTGTTTGAAATGTATTTATACTGATAATGTTGAGCTGTTTGAAATGTATTTATACTGATAATGTTGAGCTGTTAGAAATGTATTTATACTGATAATGTTGAGCTGTTTAAAATGTATTTATACTGATAATATTGTGCTGTTTGAAATGTATTTATACTGATAATGTTGAATGTATTTATACTGATAATGTTGAGCTGTTAGAAATGTATTTATACTGATAATGTTGAGCTGTTTGAAATGTATGTATACTGATAATGTTGAGCTGTTAGAAATGTATTTATACTGATAATGTTGAGCAATTTGAAATGTATTTATACTGATAATGTTGAGCTGTTTGAAATGTATGTATACTGATAATGTTGAGCTGTTAGAAATGTATTTATACTGATAATGTTGAATGTATTATACTGATAATGTTGAATGTATTTATACTGATAATGTTGAATGTATTTATACTGATAATATTGAGCTGTTAGAAATGTATGTGTACTGATAATATTGAGCTGTTTGAAATGTATGTATACTGATAATGTTGAGCTGTTAGAAATGTATGTGTACTGATAATGTTGAGCTGTTTGAAATGTATGCATACTGATAATGTTGAGCTGTTTGAAATGTATTTATACTGATAATGTTGAATGTATTTATACTGATAATGTTGAATGTATTTATACTGATAATGTTTATAATGTATTTATACTGATAATATTGAGCTGTTAGAAATGTATGCATACTGACAATGTTGAGCTGTTTGAAATGTATTTATACTGATAATGTTGAGCTGTTTGAAATGTATTTATACTGATAATGTTGAATGTATTTATACTTATAATGATGAGTTGTTTGTAATGTATGTATACTGATAATGTTGAGTTGTTTGAAATCTATTTATACTGATAATGTTGAGCTGTTTGAAATGTATTTATACTGATAATGTTGAGTTGTTAGAAATGTATGTGTACTGATAATGTTGAGTTGTTTGAAATCTATTTATACTGATAATGTTGAGCTGTTTGAAATCTATTTATACTGATAATGTTGAGCTGTTAGAAATGTATGTATACTGATAATGTTGAGCTGTTAGAAATGTATGTATACTGATAATGTTGAGTTGTTTGAAATCTAATTATACTGATAATGTTGAGCTGTTTGAAATCTATTTATACTGATAATGTTGAGCTGTTTGAAATGTATGTATACTGATAATGTTGAGCTGTTAGAAATGTATGTATACTGATAATGTTGAGTTGTTTGAAATCTAATTATACTGATAATGTTGAGCTGTTAGAAATGTATTCATACTGATAATGTTGAACTGTTAGAAATGTATTCATACTGATAATGTTGAACTGTTAGAAATAAATATTTATACTGATAATGTTGAGCTGTTAGAAATGTATTTATACTGATAATGTTGAGCTGTTAGAAATAAATATTTGTACTGATAATGTTGAGCTGTTAGAAATGTATTTATACTGATAATGTTGAGCTGTTTGAAATGTCTGTATGCTGATCATGTTGATCTGTTTGAAATGTATGTATGCTGTTCATGTTGAGCTGTTTGAAATGTATGTATGCTGATCATGTTGAGCTGTTTGAAATGTATGTTTACTGATAATGTTGAATGTATTTATACTGATAATGTTGAATGTATTTATATTGAAAATGTTGAGCTGTTTGAAATGTATGTATACTGGTAATGTTGAGCTGTTAGAAATGTATTTATACTGATAATGTTGAATGTATTTATACTGATAATGTTGAATGTATTTATACTGATAATGTGGAATGTATTTATACTGATAATATTGAGCTGTTAGAAATGTGTACTGATAATATTGAGCTGTTTGAAATGTATTTATACTGATAATGTTGAGCTGTTTGAAATGTATTTATACTGATAATGTTGAGCTGTTAGAAATGTATTTATACTGATAATATTGTGCTGTTTGAAATGTATTTATACTGATAATGTTGAATGTATTTATACTGATAATGTTGAGCTGTTAGAAATGTATTTATACTGATAATGTTGAGCTGTTTGAAATGTATTTATACTGATAATGTTGAGCTTTTAGAAATGTATTTATACTGATAATGTTGAGAAGTTTGAAATGTATTTATACTGATAATGTTGAGCTGTTAGAAATGTATTTATACTGATAATGTTGAGAAGTTTGAAATGTATTTATACTGATAATGTTTATCTGTTTGAAATGTATGCATACTGATAATGTTGAGCTGTTAGAAATGTATTTATGCTGATAATGTGGAGCTGTTAGAAATGTATTTATACTGATAATGTGGAGTTGTTTGAAATGTATTCATACTGATAATGTTGAGAAGTTTGAAATGTATTTATACTGATAATGTTGAGCTGTTAGAAATGTATGTATACTGATAATGTTGAGCTGTTTGAATTGTATTTATACTGATAATGTTGAGCTGTTTGAAAAACACTGTAGTGGAAAATGTTGAACTCTTTGAAAATAATATGTAACTGATAATGTTAAACTGTTCGAAACAAATATGTAACTGATAATGTTAAACTGTTCGAAACAAATGTGTAACTGATAATGTTACGCTGTTCGAAACAAATATGTAACTGATAATGTTAAACTGTTCGAAACAAATGTGTAACTGATAATGTTAAGCTGTTTGAAACACACTGTAACTGACACTGTTGAACAGTTCTTAGCACACTGTAACTGTAACACACAGTTACAGTTTTTTGTTCAAACAGTGTCAATGACAAATTCTTTTTAAGCAGTCCTCAGTGACCGATTGTTTTTTAAGCAGTTCTGTATCTTCTATAATAAATGTCAACAATGTCGTACAAGCGGATTCCCAGAAACACGGATTCTTAGCCACGCATTTGCCCACGTGTGTTCTTTATGGTTATGCTTTTGATTTCTTGGATAACGCAGCTATTTCTCCCCAAGTTTCTCAAACAATACTGCACTGTAATTGGGATTGGAACGTTTTCAATCATCGCTGGTGATATGTGTCTTGGTCTTTGAATCCCCATAATTCTTAGAAGGTCCCGAAAGTATATGTGAACTTTCGCAAGAACGAACCTCGCTGAGGTATTATTGGTACTGCACGTCTTTATTACCATTACGTGCACAAGTCGTGGGAGTAATTTGACACTGTTGTCGGAAGTGAAGGCGAACTTGACGCTGTGCCTCACACTGTGCCTCACGCTGTGTATGGCCTCATACCAAACATCATCAACATTCGTTAATCGGTATCAAAGGAGATAGCTTGACACATGAACATACGTACGGAGTCTACTACAATATACCCTGCGATTCCAAAAATAAAGGGAAATAACCTTAATGTCAAGGACAGGACAGAAACGTGTGATATATACCCAGACAATGATTAAGCATGGCCGAACTCTTGCGTTCTGTGAACTGGACGGAGCTGCGTCACCTCTAGGGGTGCGGTAGCGCATCTATTAAATTACCCTAATTGGGGATGTTTGTTTGTGGCACTGGAAATTGCAAAACTCACTTAGCGTAACCATATTGTATTCATCAATATTTACATCATGTTGTAACATTACTATGCAAGACCATATGTTAGGACTAGGCGAAGCACGCCATACTCCACAAGATCGACGCCCTGCACTTGCTCCTGTCCCGTGCAACAGGGCCACAAGTGATCGAAAACCGGATACCTAAGAATACTACACATTCTACAAATAACACGACAATATTTGTACCATGTACGCCTAGCCTTAACATGTATTGTGATCCTGTCGTTGATATGACTGTGACGTGTTGACTTACCAACTAGTATTTGGTACCGGTGTACTCCCGTGTGCGTTATTGACAAGTGCGTACAGTGAACAGTTTCGTTTATAAATCCACATTTCTTGTATGAAACTGGGCTTGACCTACTACCATTCTTTCAATGCAGTTGTTTCACAAGATCTCGAGATAGTGAAACTTATAGTGATTACAATGATAGAAGCACAATACGTGTAGAGTGGAGCGAGGGGTAAGTTTACTGTAATTAGGTGCAAATTGGATGACCTTGCCACCCACATGTCACTTTTGACGAGGAAAATAAAAGGGGCTTATAAAACATGGTTGAAATGTAATTATCCTTTCAACTGCTTTATATATATTGGTTACCATTAGCGATGACATGGTTCGCTGTCAGTGTTTAAAAACAAATATTATTTCGGTAAAATCCCATGTCTTTCAGATGGGACGTTAAACCGAGGTCTCGTGTCTGTGTTTTACACCGTGCACGTAAAAGAACCAGAGAAGACTCTGGAATGGGTTACTGTCTATCATTGCACTATCTTCCAAAAATCTAATATGACTCATCTCTTCCGGAGCCGTCGCTCATATGGACAAACGGAAGCGACGATAAATAAACGTAAAACATACACAGTAAAATCCCAGGTAATACAAATGTGTTAGGAGATCAGATTGTGTATTGTAAAAAAAAACACAAACATAATTTGAATGTCGACATGGTCATTTAGTGTATACTATTTATGTATACTATGTATGAATGACGTTCTATTAAACTATTTTTAAACTTTTATTTATTTTACAACGATTGCGAAGCAAGTTCTAACAACTTATATTAATCACTCCCGTTGGCGCGGATGAAAGCGTGAATGTGGTCATTCGTGTGGGAGGGAAAACCCAACTGTCCGATCTGGCGACCACCGTACCATCTCACATACTTCCTGGTCCGAGGATCGAACCCGGGTTGCATTGGTGAGAAGCGAGCGCGGTAACCACTGCGCTAATCGGATAGCCAATTCAACAATTGCCGAGACGGAGCAACAACTAGCTCAAGTTTTTGATGATGTTGTCTAATGTTCTATTAAATAACTAATAGATATAATAGCAAGAAGAAGAACGTTTATTAAAACACAAACTTATACAGTTTATGGTCTACAAACACATGAATTAATAATAGTACATACTAATCAATCAATCTTGTATTAAATATACGCTTCTCTGTCATACATTGTCCCTATAAGGTATTGTAAAAGTGTGCTTATTAATTGAAATTTTTAAATGTTTACTCTATTAATCATTTTGGAGGAGCATCTGAAAGTAGGGAGAGCGATATATATAATAGGGAGAACGAATAATAGATGGAAATCGTGATAGCGCAGTGGTAGTGCGTTCGCTTCTGCTGCTTCTGCTTCTGTCTATTCTATCTACCCTATCTATCAACCAGTGCAAGTATCCACCATGTTGCAAGTCGTGATATAGCACGTAGTAGCAGCTGTAGTTTTCGTTCGTTCCTAAACCCTATCTATCAACCAGTGCAAGTATCCACCATGTTGCAAGTCGTGATCTAGCCCGTAGTAGCAGCTGTAGTTTTCGTTCGTTCCTAAACCCTATCTATCAACCAGTGCAAGTATCCACCATGTTGCAAGTCGTGATCTAACCCGTAGTAGCAGCTGTAGTTTTCGTTCGTTCCTAAACCCTATCTAGCAACCAGTGCAAGTATCCACCATGTTGCAAGTCGTGATCTAGCCCGTAGTAGCAGCTGTAGTTTTCGTTCGTTCCTAAGCCCTATCTACCAACCAGTGCAAGTCTCCACCATGTTGCAAGTCGTGATCTAGCCCGTAGTAGCAGCTGAATCATGAATTCGCCTTCTCGACACTGACTTGTTACACCGTGTCGTCTTGACGTTGCAAATAGCTTTAATCTTCGAATTGGTGACTGTATGACACGAGTTTGTTTTTTACGTTTATTTATCGTCGCTACCGGTTGCCCATATGAGCGACGCCTCCTGAAGAGATCAGTTATTTTAGATTTTGGAGGATAGTGCATGATACAGACAGAGACCCATTCCAGAATCTCCTCTGGTTCTTTTACGTGCACGGTGTAAAGCACCGACACGAGACCTCGGTTTAACGTCCCATCTGAAAGACTATTAAATTTATTAGGGTCAGACGGGGGATCGAACCTGCGATCCCTGGATTGTATGACACGAGAGGAATATCCCAGTCTGGTCGAAACATTCGTTAAGCAAAACGCCCGCAAATCAAAAAGGTCTACTCTTCAGAAGGTTGGCTATTTCTATAAATGTTTCCTTATAAAAACACAAGTGTGCTGTCCTTTTTAGCGGACACTATATTTCGATCAAATAAGGGACCGGGCAGTTTGTGAGATGGTACTGTGGTCCCCAGGACGGATATTATCGGACGGTTTTCTCCGGGTACTCCGGTTTCCTCCCAGATATTTAACGTTATTTTGCATGAAGGCAAGGCAACTGTTAATATCTTCTTCTTGTCGTTCGCGAATCACATGGACAAGCCGGCAGCAACTACGAAATGGGCCGTCCTCCTCAGATCCTCCCGGCAGCCATGTAACTTCGTCTGGAGAGAAGTACGTGTTGGCCAGGTTGTTTTCCTCAGCCCATGAAGATTGGGACACTCCTGGAGGATGTGGTCTGCAGTCTGGTCCCCTACGTTGCAGCTGCAGGCAGTTGATGGAGCTAGTCCAAGCTACCGACACATATGGAAGTTCAGGCGGTTATGCCCTGTTCTGAATGTATGGGCCGCCTTAAAAGTCCCAGCCTAAGGGTGAGGTAACCCCAACAGAAACCTCGAATGCTGAAGCCGGAAGTACTGGGCCGCACACGGCGCATTCTAATAAACCACGGTACTACGCATAACGCAAAATGAATCACAACTGTTAATATGAAATGTGCACTACCTATCAACAGGGAAAGCCAATATCAGTACTGAACTAGACATCATAGGAGGATTATGACTACATCCCTGCGAGGGGCTGTTGACAGTTCGATAGAATGATGAAAACGAGTGTGCTTTTCTTCTAGACGTTTTAATTTATTTGCAAAAATCACGGATACATGAGCCAGGTGAGATTAAGCTATGCAATCATATTCCAGAATAAAAGTAATGTGTACGCCCGCTTCTCACAAATGCAACCCTGGTTCGATCCTCGGACTGGGAAGTATGTGAGATTGTTCGGTCGTCGCTAGATTGGCCAGGTGGGTTTTCCCCCTGGGTACTCCGGCTTCCTCCCACATTAATAACACATATTCGCTTACATCTGCGCCAATGTGTGTGGTAGATATAAGTTGTTAAAGGTTGATTCGCAATCATTGTATAATAAATAAAGTTTATAGTTTATTTATTTAGACGTATACATATAGTACATAGAATAATTATATACATATTATACATACTATTTACACGTGATCAATGTCATACAAGCAAATTATACATGTATTGAGTAGAATTTCTAGAATAGAATTAGAATAGATATTATATTTGTTTTTAGAGAGGATAAACTTTAAAATTACAAATAACTTATTTAGTATTTATGCAAATATGCATGTGCATGTCTACTTGTTTATTCTGGGAAACAAGGTAAGTATATTGAAGATTGCTTACTGCTTACGTACAACTATATACAACAATATTATACTGTATTTAATAACCCATTATAGAGGTTAGTGCACTTCTATGATATTTAATATCGAAGTTCTTATAGCAACAGCTTGTTTGTAGTATAATGCTAAGTTCAATAATAAAGTTATATTGTTTGATTGTAACAATTCAATACACGTTCCCATATTTGGTCTTACAAAGTAGTATTTTTTAATAAATTTGATTCGCAAATGCATATAGCATTTACATACAAGTATGAAATGGTATTCATCTTCCAAAGCTCTAGAGTCATTTGACAGAAATTACTTCTAAATCGAGTGGCGTTGTGTCCGGATTTCTTGAAAAGCCCACAAAGGATGGAACTATGACAATATTTAAATATATATTGAATTCCGTAATACTACATTTCCAAGAATTCCTGAAAAGCTGGTATCATTGCTAGAATGTGTATAACCATTTTGTTTTGATTTTGACATTAGTCAGATGAATAAATACATGTTTGTTTAGGCAAATGTATTTTAGCTCGATAGCGAAACAAATTCTTTCAACTTATATTAATCACTCTCGAGACCTCATTCCTGATGGAATCCATCGTCATGAAGGTGAGAGAAGAGGCAATGGGGAATTTAAATGCCCTACACAAGGGCACAATCGTAAGGCATTTAAATTCCACATTGTGTGTGTGTGTGTGCGTGCGTGCGTTATAGATTACCAGGCGAAGGTCGAATGTTCGTCTTCACAGTTGGTGTTATAGACCGCTGTAGATTTATGGATTTTACTCACCAGCAGTACAACACTCTGCAGTCTTCCAGATCAATTTGTTTACGAACACTCGTTACTTTGAGAGTAAAAGCTACCCTCATGTAAAAAGTTATTAAGTCGAATGGGGTACAAGTACAATGCTGGGGCAAGCCTCATTCGGTCGATCACTTACAGCGCCCTCTTGTGGGCAGACATGTATAAACACGAACGGCAAAGCAAAAAGGAAGTTTTTATTTGTTGAAAAGAAAGTGAAAGTAAGACTGAAATGAAGTAATCCAGGGATCGCAGGTTCGATCCACCGCTTGACCCTAATAAAATAAACAGACTTTCCATTGGGACTTTAAATCGATGTCTCGTGTCGTTGCTGCACACCGTGCAAGTAAAAGAACCAGAGAATACTTTACAAGGCATACTTTATAAGTGATAGCATGAATATAGAATATATCAGATGCGACTTTAAACAACCGAGGTCTTGTGTCGATGCTGTACACCGTGCACGTACAAGAACCAGAGGAGACTCTGAAATGGGTCTACCTCTGTATCATTACACTATCCTCCAAAAATCTAAAATGACTAATCTCTTTAGCAGGCGTCGCTCTATATGGGAAACGGATAGCGACGATAAATAAACGTAAAACACACACACAACATTGGCTGCATTAGATATGTTAACTAAATCTCGATACGAATGTGCTTAATAGTTATTTGTTCATTCTGCGTACCCCTCAGTTTCTCTGCACGGGTAATCCACAAGCGACCTCTCGGCGAAACTATATCAACAAATGAACACAATGAAAGTAGGGTACATGCAATCGAGCAATATTGCAGCAAGGTTCGTGAATAGGATCTGAGTAGAATCGCAGGCAACATTTAACGATACCTTGTTATAATAAATCATAGCTTATACCTGTGTAAATGTAATTTCTAATACATCTTAATATGTTGGTTATGTCTTGATTTTGTACAGAGACATCTTTTCTACACATGATTTTGTGATTAAATTAGGGATTCTGTCCTTAATTACCTGGATGTTCAATAGGCAGGGGTTAGATATATATGCCTGTTTCATATCATGTATAGGTATTGTGTCGTTGACATGTCATTAATGCTCGTTTTATCGTAATACTAGCTGTATAACCGACTTGTTATTATACTTAGTCAGTTTTTTTTATCCTTTTTGCAAATTTTTATATCTAAAATCTTTTTCTTTTTTTAAATCGTTTGCTAACCGCAAATGTATTTCCTCCTCATACATATATAGCAAATAGTATACAGTTTACAAGCTTTATTTCCTACTCTCGGGAGATATTCATACATATATAGAAAATAGTATACAGTTTACAAGCTTTATTTCCTACTCTCGGGAGATATTCATACATATATAACAAATAGTATACAGTTTACAAGCTTTATTTCCTCCTCTCGGGAGATATTCATACATATATAACAAATAGTATACAGTTTACAAGCCTTATTTCCTACTCTCGGGAGATATTCATACATATATAACAAATAGTATACAGTTTACAAGCTTTATTTCCTCCTCTCGTGAGATATTCATACATATATAACAAATAGTATACAGTTTACAAGCTTTATTTCATCCTCTCTGGAGATATTCATACATATATAACAAATAGTATACAGCTTACAAGCTTTAGTTCCTCCTCTCGGGAGATATTCATACATATATAACAAATAGTATACAGTTTACAAGCTTTATTTCCTACTCTCGGGAGATATTCATACATATATAACAAATAGTATACAGTTTACAAGCTCCTATGCACTTTTCATGACAATCATTATTTGCAAGATGACTATCTAATATGTTGAAATGAACAGGTTTAATAAAAAGGATATGCATGTAGCCGGTGCAGTCGGATCGGATCAATCCCTACGTACCTGCTACACATGTGGCATACATGTATGCTATCATATATATATATATATATATATATATATATATCTATATAATGTATATATATAATTTTATGTGTTCTTTTTCTACATCAGATCATACATTACAGAAATTGTTCATCCAACATTGTTTATTTAGTTCGAAGTGACGGGGAGGGCTGTACATAATGTTGTTATAACTTGTAGCCCAACCCATTTGCTTTTTGTCCCTTGACAAAACAAATGTATCGTATACTGCAATCATATAATTACATATTAATCTCTGATTTGTTCTTAGTATTGTATGTATATATGTAATGTATTGTATGAAAAAATGCATTAAAATATTATTTAAAAAAATTATAATGTATATATATATGTATGCAAATCAACGGGGGTGAAATAAAGATTCCTTTTTTAATAAACAAATTAATAAACAAATTAATAAACTTTGGATATCAAATTACAGCGTCTTCTCTCTGTTGTGATGCGCGTTCCCTTCCAGTGTGAGAGGCTCACCAGAGTTCTCGCGCCCAGCTTAGTTTATACACATTTATTATAGCTTGATTGGGAAACAAGTTCTTTCAACTTATATTAATCACCAACGAGACCTCATTCCTGATGGAATCCATCGCTATGAAGGAGAGAGAAGATGCAATGTGGAATTTAAATGCCTTGCCTAAGGGCACAGTCGTAACGGCTCCAATGCGGCTCGAACTCCGGACCTTTCGCACCTGAGGCAAACGCGCATCCACTGCGCCATCACGACTTCCACGCTGATTACAGAGTATTCACTCTGTTGTGATACGCGCACCCTTCAAGTGTGAGAGCCCCCCTCCCGCGTTCGGCCCAGCTGTAGCAGTTACGATTGTGTCCGTATGCAAGGTGCTTACACTCCACATTGCCTCTTCTATCTCCCTCATGGCAACGATATAACTAATTTTGTAAAATGTTGCTTCATAATCGAGCTAAAATAAATGTGTGGTCTGTTACTACGCAATGTTCGAATGGTTAAGGTCGCTGACTTGTATACTAGTGTAACCTATCATCACTGATTGTTACGGGTTCGAGCCCCGCTCAGATCGTGTCTTTTCATATGAATAAGTTGGCAGTTTCTTACGGAGGTTGGTGCAGTAGTGGTTAACCGCTGGAGCTTGCCCAGGTAAGGTGTTGTTAGGTAAACTGTCCGTCCCTCAAATGGGCAACCGGTAGAGACGATAAATAAACATAAATGAAAAAATAATATCTGCAATGGCAAACAAACAAACAAACAAACAAACAAACAAACAAACAAACAAACAAACAAACAAACAAACAAACAAACAAACAAACAAACAAACAAACAAACAAACAAACAAACAAACAAACAAACAAACAAACACACAAACAAACAAACAAACAAACAAACAAACAAACAAACAAACAAACAAACTCGTTAGTACAGTCCATACTTCCAGAGTATAATTCATTACATTTTGTGAAAGTCGTGATGGTGCAGTAGTAGGGCTTTCGCTTCAGGGGAGTCCCGCTGGAGTAGTTACGAGTGTGCCCTGAGGCAAAGCATTTAAATTCCACATTCCTCCTATACCATTCCCTCGTGGCGATGGATGTCATCAGGAATGAGGTCTCGAGAGCGATTACTATAAATTGTAAGAATTTGTTTCGCAATCGAGCTAAACAAATGTGTATATATATTAAATGTTTGAATAAATCCCTTTGCGATAACAAAGAGAAATTTCAACATATGTCAAATACTAACGGGCTTTGTACTTTCGGTTCCTGGTTTCAATGGCTATAACTATGCTGGTCTCAAATAATTACATATAAATAATGGATATATTATAGGTAAATCATGTATAAGTCATAGATAAATTACATACACAAATGTAGATATTCCCTATATTGGCAATGTCATTTCACATTGCTAAACAGCTGTCTTTAATAATAACTAAGTTACATAGATGTACTAAACAAACGTGACGTACGTGTAAATAACGCTGTTGTTATCACGATGACGGTGTACAACTGTTGTACACATTTTTTTGGTTTACAATGTTGTGTGTTTCATGTCAATAATAATGCAAACAATTGTTTTTTAAATTCATTACCATTAATGAGTTAGGTTTTAAAAGTTTAGTGGTTGTAATCTATATATAGCGGTATCAATCAATTGTGACTTTGATGTATGGCTAATTAATATTTTGCATTTTTGTGGTGTTAGATGTCAGAATTCTATTTGTTGAAGACATTTGACCAGATCATTGCTGTTTTAAAACCATATCGCTGAGCTCAGCCGTAGCTATATAAACGGAGCACACTTTCATTTGGACGTCAGAACAACGGTCTTACCATTTACAAGTGAAGGTAAGTTTTTATTATATTTTCTATCTTCAATGTATGTATATTCTATAATTATATATATATATACATACATACATGATGCTATACAGACACTAATGATCGTATTAACAAATATAAACATATAAATGCATTCATCAACACATTAGCATTATATGTATGACTTATAGAACATAGATAAGATAAGATATGTTTATTATAGTCTCACTTTACATGGTGCATATAATTACATAATATAGAAACTTTCATCACGCAAACCTTTCTAAGAAGAAATATAACTTAAAACTTAGCAATATAATGAAGACAATTTTCTAAGACACAATAAGTACAATAAAAGCCTTCGCTATATAAACCATATAAGCTCTGCTTCCGTTTTGATCCTTTCCTATTCTTTGATTTTGTGTGCATGTATTGTTTTGTGAATGTATATAGTGGAATAAATATGTTTATACCAAAGCCTTCGCACAGCACTAGTATAATACTGAACAATTATATAATATCTTAATACTCAGTGATGTATTTACAACATTACTATATATACAATATGTTAAAATCTTCAGTTTACAAGTACACAATAAGTGCCGTAAATACAATGAGGAATGTCAACGTAGTATTAATAATTAAATAAATAATTGTGATATTTGTTTATCAACATATTCTGTACATTATTATTAGTGAGATAAATATACATTATCTTGAGTGCAGCCTTAAATAAAGCAAATATGTCATATTACATGTGTGTGTGTGTGTTTTACGTTTATTTATCGTCGCTACCGGTTGCCCATATGAGCGACGCCTCCTGAAGAGATTAGTCATTTTAGATTGTTGGAGGATAGTGCAATGATACAGACAGAGACCCATTTCAGAGTCTCCTCTGGTTCTTTTACGTGCACGGTGTACAGCATCGACACGAGACCACGGTTTAAAGTCGCATCTGATATATTCTATATTCCTGCTATCACTTATAAAGTATGCTTTGTTTATACTAAAGTCAGCTAGTGCTATAATGATATTAAGATAGCTATACTTTAGGTCTGCAATTTTATATCCATGCAATTTTATATCCATGCAATTTTATATCCAATTATAATATGTTTCATTACGTTTCATATTCTGTTTTATACCACAGAGTTTTATACCACGTAGTTTTATACCACATAGTTTTATACCACATCGTTTTATACCACGTAGTTTAAATATGTCCTGTAATTATTCCTATAGTTTATTTATAACTGGACAATCTATAAATACGTGTTCATACGTTTTCAATGTTCTTACTTTTATTATATTTTAATATCTACTTGCTATTTCTACGTTACATTTATTAACAGAAACCATGTAATTTAATATATTTTAAAAGATGAAATGTTTCTACAACACTGTTATTGTTAATTTACATTACTTGGTTCTCCAAATATTTTGTTATTTATATTTATGAATTCACTGTTAGTCCTGTGTGCGCATGGTTGTATTGCCACGATGTGCATACGGTCTACTATAATGTATATACTCAAAAAATTTCCTCGCTGGTCACCCGATGTTTATAGTTTAAATATTATTTATTTTACAACGATTGCGAAGCAAGTTTTAACAACTTATATTAATCATCGTTGGCGCGGATGAAAGCGTAGTGTGGTCATTCGTGTGGGATGAAACCGGAGTACCCTGAGAACACCCACCTGTCCGATCTGGCGACCACCGTATCATCTCACATACTTCCCGGTCCGATGATCGAACCCGGGTTGCATTTGTGAGAAGCGAGCGCGCTAACCACTGCGCTAATTGGACAGCCTAATTATGTACCATAATAACCCCCGAGTCTGGTACAACCAAACAATAAACATAGTATATCTTTATTTTTGTCTCATGTTTGTACAATTTGAGAATTTATTTTAACTCGATTGCGAAACAAGTTCTTACAACTTATATTAATCACTCTCGAGACCTCATTCCTGATGGAATCCTTCGCCACGAGGGAGAGAGAAGAGGCAACGTATGAGAATTATTAAAGACATTAGTATTTTATAATACACGAATCATGCACGGGACACCTGTGTAAGGTCGTTTACTACACTCGAATTATTTCAAGGGAGAAAGTTGTCCAGCTGGTTTGTTGTAGGTCGGTGGTTTATGGAACCACCATGTGTCCCCCAGTGACTGACATGTTGTTCGTTGTGAGTTCATACACTATTTTAGGAAACTCGCTTTAGAATGTTGCTTTTAAACGAGTTTCATAAGGTATGGTATGGAGTCACCACGCGTGTACATCCTTTTGATCACACTACCAAACATTGCCATTATATTTTTGAGCCTTATTAAATCTGAAGGAAATCAGTAAAGTGCATGAATAAGTCGTCATAGCAAACAGTTGCTGATAATCAAAGATGTACATGTCAGATCGTTCTTATGGTTAATGATACAGACTGAGTCGATACCGAGCGGAGGGCCAAATACTAATGTTGAACTTATGTGTGCTAAGATCACGTCATTAATCACAAATTCTTTATTTCCGTTTCTAGGTTTATAAACTTCCAGTGATGAAACTTCTAGTTATTCTAGCTTCGGTTATTGCTGCGGCAATAGCCACAATGCCCATGATGTATGGACGTAAGTACTTTAGCATTTGTTAGTCAACTGCACTATCCACAGTGCCCACTATATTTACATCACTATTGCATTTTCTTCGAATGAGTTTATATCCTGATTGTATCCATTTTCGTATGAAATTCCTCACTAATGATATGCAGCTGACATACGTACTCGAAGCTATGGACATGCCTATTCGCAGTGCTGGGCAACGTTCATCGCCAAAACAAATGCGTGTCTTCGATTGTTAATTCCAAGGACGATTTATTTACCAAATTCGATGCGTGGCAAGTCGTAAATCTTTAAACTTTAGATGCGAATCGTGCTATAATTGTCTTTGTGTCATTGAAAAGAATATTAAATGTAAATATAATTAATGAATAGTGGGTTAATTGTTTCCATCGGCGTATGAACTACATTTGGCGTGTTTAAGGTTTGCGTTGTCCCTTGTTGCGTCGGCAACCACACACTTTAACCACGCCCTATATAGTTCATACTTAGATGGAAACTATTAACCAGCGATTCGTTCCTTAAGTGGACGGATGTAAGTACGTCAGCGAATATAACTGGTCTTAAAACACAACAATAATTGACAACCATTACCAACCAGAAACAGAAATTATTAAAAACCAACGCTGGTCTCACTGGTTGTCGGAGCTCGGCTATATCAGAATGCCTGGCACAATTAGTTTGCAGCCGACTTCTTGGAACAAAACTCATTCATTTTATAATCTAAATGTTTTTTAAATAATATTTTATTGCATTTTTTCATACAATACATTACATATATGCATACAATACTAAGAACAAATTGGAGATTAATATGTAATTATATGATTGCAGTATACGATACTGCATATGTTATTAAAGCATTCTTCTTCTATATTATCACATATTATCACATATAAATATTTGCTTTAGTGTTACATAATTAATTAGATATATTGACATAATGAATTGCTGTCGCCATATTTATGTATTATGTACATCTATGCCACATGGGTCTGAGACCTTCTGGATTTAAACAAATAAAACTAAACTACGATAAAAACATTTTTGTCGAGGGAAAAAAGCAAATGGGTTGGGCTAAAAGTTATAACAACATTATTTACAGCCCTTCCCGTATATATAACCTGAAACATTAAAATAATCAGCTTAATATGTATCACTGTTTGTTACCTGTTACTCTTAAAAAAACGAAAAACTGTACAGTTTAAGTTATGAAAGCATTCTTCTTCTTGTTAAAACTATTCTAAGGTCAATTAATATGTAATAGGCACTAGACATATCAACAGAAAGCTAATATAAATTACTGAACTAAATACTATAGGATGAATATGACTACATCACGGCAAGAATAGATAGAATGATGACAATGACAGTGCGTTTCTTGTAGACGTTTACATTTATTTGCAGAAATCACAGATACATGGGTCAGGTGTGATTAAGCTATAAAATCCTATTCCAGAATAAGAACGTAATTTTTACAGACGGATCTGTAGTCCAGTGGTAACACGTTGGACTGGTAATCCAGGGATCGCAGGTTCGATCCCCCGTCTGACCCTAATAGATTTAACAGTCTTTCAGATGAGACATTAAACCGATGTCTCGTGTTGGTGCTGTATACCGTGCACGTAAAAGAACCAGAGGAGACTCTGGAATTGGTCTCTGTCTGTATCATTGCACTATCCTCCAAAAATCTCAAATGACTAATCTCTTCAGGAGGCGTCGTTCATATGGGCAACCGGTGGCGACAATAAATAAACGTAAAACACACAAAACACATATATTTCACATATTTATGTCAGGCTACTGTTGTTAGTGAAACGGTCACCAGGAAATATTGTTACATGCACGGTGAAACATACGACTCACGTGTCGATGTACGTTAATTCTCACCAGCCAAATCAATACATCATTATTATAACTAATTAACTATAGATATATGTATTCATAATGGCCAGTTATCACGGACACTTATCTACGTCTCTGGCATACGTTTATAGCAGGCTCATTCTAGCTTGTCAAACAAAGAAAAATATGTGTCATGCTGACAGCCCTTAGAATATGTGTCATGCTGATATCCTTTAAAATATATGTCGATGCTAACTTACCTTAGAATATGTGTCATGCTGACAGCCCGTAAAATATGTGTCATGCTGACAGCCCTTGAGATATGTGTCATGCTGACAGCCCTTACAATATGTGTCTTGCTGACAGCACTTAGAGTATGTGTCATGCTGAAAGCCCTTAGGATATGTGTCATGCTGACATCCCTTGAGATATGTGTCATATTGACAGCCCTTGAGAGATGTGTCATGCTGACATCCCTTAAGATATGTGAAAACAATAACTTAATTTATCATCGTTATAGATGAGCCTCTTCTACTCAAACTCCGGAAGAGAAAGAATTAATTCTGAGAAGAGAATTGTTCAAATCGAAAAACCATGCATAATTACTTCCGAAATTAGAATAGCTTAATCGCACCGGGCTATGAACGGGAATCATTTTCTTGTATTGTCGATCGAGAATTAAAATTTATATTTACATTTTGAACACCTCAATACCAAATATACCAGGCATTTCTGTAGCATTACTAGAATGTGTATTATTTGTTGATTATGAAAAATAATAGTTCATATTTGGACAATAGTCAGATAGTTAAGTGCAGGTTAATATAATGAAGGCATTTTATTTAAATTTCATTTCTAAAAAAAGTAATAATAGTGAGGTATGTGTTCGAGACGGATCAAAATGCTATCTTATAATTACACATGCAATTGTGTTGGACTTTGCAACGATGTGCAACAATAATTAATTTATGTTCCAGACTTGCAAATGTATTAATAATTAATAGTTGCATACAATAATTATACTTCCCACATGCCATTTTGTTTCGCATTCCCCCGGAAAATAGAGCTAACAATGAAACGTATAAGTATGTATATTGAAATATTTACTAGCCTGTTTGCCACTACAACACTGTTTTATTATAGGTGGTTCCGGAGGCTACGGAATGGGTATGTACCGCCGCGGCGGTATGTACGGGGGCGGCGGTATGTACGGGGGCGGCGGTATGTACGGGGGCGGCGGTATGTACGGGGGCGGCGGTGTCGGGGCGGCGGTATGTACGGTGGCGGCGGCGGTATGTACGGCGGCGGTATGTAGGGGGCGGCGGTATGTACGGTGGCGGCGGCGGTATGTACGGGGGCGGCGGCATGTACGGTGGCGGCGGCGGTATGTACGGGGGCGGCGGCATGTACGGTGGCGGCGGCGGTATGTACGGGGGCGGCGGCATGTATGGGGGCGGCGGCATGTACGGCGGCCGAGGCATGTACGGTGGCCGAGGCATGTATGGGAGATACGGCATGTACGGGGGCGGCATGATGGGCGGGGGCGGCATGATGGGCGGCGGTATGTACGGTGGCGGCGGCATGTATGGAGGTGGTGGCATGTACGGGAGATACGGCATGATGGGCAGCGGCATATACGGCGGTGGTTATGGACGCAGCATGTACGGAGGCTACGGAGGAGGCTACGGCATGAGGGGTGGCATGTACCGTAAGTTGTATTTTAACTGCTATTCTGCCATGAACCTGAGTATAACCATGCTAGGCGATATAGTGTTTGAATATATACCATAGTTGCTATAGTCATATATATGGAAAAGAACAATGATTGTAGATTGGTTTCATCATCATCAGACTGATGATAAAGATTGCTATAATGATTGTGATGATTATGTTGATGATGATGATGATGAGGTTGGTGATGATGATGGTGCTGCTGCTGCTGATGATGATGATTAAACCAATTAAACTGTCACAAGATACAGAGTCATGATATATATAACTGTCTCTTTGATGCTTAAGACATGCATCTATAACAAATGTGTATCAAAGATTTGAAAATTCCGATATATTAACGTCCCATCTGAAAGACTGTTAATTTTATTAGGGTCAGACGGGGGATCGAACCTGCGATCCCTGAATTACCAGTCCAGCGTGTTACCACTTGACTACAGATCCGTCTGTATATATATAACGACTGAAGGCATGCTGGCTAGTTAATAAATCACATTAGTGTTATTGTTTCAAATAAGAGAATAATTCTAAGGATTTTACAAAGTCCTTGTCAGTTAGGAAGACGGGCCTCTAATGTGCACGAATTCACAGATCTGGAAAAGACACTTTCAATTCGGAGGTACAAACTGTTAGAATTCAGGTGTAGAAATAGTTTGAGATATGTCTTTAATGTAACTGTATGTATGGAATAATGATAAACATACGTATGTGTATTTTCTTTTGGCAGGTAAGAAGAAGGGATATTATTAAATCAACCAATCCGGACCATGAGCTGAATCTACACACATGAACCATGAACTGCAGCAAGCAAAGGATATATATATATATGTGTACATATGTACATAACTATAGATGTGTCCGTGTGCAAAACATGACTACTTTATACATACAGTGCTTATGTGCGGTTCATCTTGAATGATATGTTGTGTTTACTATATTTGCATTATACATATTAATAAAGCATTACAAAACCTGTTTCATAGTGTTATATAGTTTATACAAATTTTAGCTCGATTGCGAAACAAGTTCTTACAACTTATATTGATCACTCTCGAGACCTCATTCCTGACGGAATCCATCGCCACGAGGGAGAGAGAAGAGGCAACGTGGAATTTAATGCCTTGCCTAAGGGCATAATCGTAACGGCTCCAGCGTGGTTCGAACTCCGGACCTTTCGCAACTGAAGCGAACGCGCATCCACGGCGCTATCACGACTTCCATTTTCACTTCCTGTATCATCAGATCAGTATTTAGCAATGTACACCCATACTAAATCATGGTTATGTTACGTCACTATCTACCTGATGGGCCGTAATACACTGTTCAAGTTATAAGCATGTTTTGTTTGGGGGTTTAACGTCGCTCCAAAAGCTCAGGCTATATGGCGACGTTTTAGATATTGTTGGTGGAGGAAGACCCAGTGTGCCCTTCCGAACAGTATTGTAGGCACGGAATGGCATCCGGGTACAACCATCAACCTTCCGCAAGCCAGCTGGATAGCTTCATCACACTAAATAATTCCCTCAGTGGGATTCGAACCAGCAGCGGCGAGGGGCTAGCCAGTCAACGACCGTAACAATTCAGCCGCTGATTCATATCATTTTATTGGTTTATGTTAGAATGGAAATACTATTTGATTTGCCGTTATTTATCGGCGAATAAAAACACTGCTTGTCGTTATGATGAGCAGGAATTAAGCACTTAGGCCAACGGCCTAATAGTGTTTTATTCGACGATGAACAACAACAAGACAAACATAAGTCGTGATATGGCTTCACAGTCGATGTGATAGACTGCTGTAGCTTTATAGATTTCCAGCCGAAGGTCGAATGTTCGTCTTCACAGTTGGTGTTATAGACCGCTGTAGATTTATAGATTTCCAGCCGAAGGTCGAATGTTCGTCTTCACAGTTGGTGTTATAGACCGCTGTAGATTTATGGATTTTACTCACCAGCAGTACAACACTCTACCGTCTTCCAGATATATGTGTTTACGAACACTCGCTACTGTGAGAGTAAAAGCTATCCTCATGTAAAAAGGTATTAAGTCGAACGGGTTACAAGTACAATGCTGGGTCAAGCCTCATTCGGTCGATCACTTACAGCACCTTCTTGTGGGTAGACATGTATAAACACGAACAGCAAAACAAAAAGGAAGTTTGAAATGAAGTAATCCAGGAATCACAGGTTCGATCCACCGTTTGACCCTAATAAAATAAACAGTCTTTCAGATGGGACTTTACACCGAGGTCTCGTGTCGGTGCTGCACACCGTGCACGTAAAAGAACCAGAGGAGACTCTGGAATGGGGCTCTGTCTGTATCTATGCACTATCCTATCACTATCCAAATATCTAAAATGACTCATCTCTTCAGGAGGCGTCGCTCATATGGGCAACCAGTAGCGACGATAAATAAACGTACAACACACTAACTGGTCACCCGATGTTTATAGTTTAAACTTTATTTGTTTTACAATGATTGCGAAGCAAGTTTTAACAACTTATATTAATCATTGTTGGCGCGAATGAAAGCGTATATGTGGTCATTCCTGTGGGAGGATTATTATTTAAAATAACTAATCTCTTCAGAAGGCGTCGCTCATATGGGCAACCGGTAGCGACGATAAATAAACGTAAACCACACACATTGAAATGAAAGTAGGCTACATGCAATCAAGCAATGCAGGAAATCCATTCTAGAGTTCGTGAATAGGATCTGAGTTTAATCGCAGGCGACATTTAACGATACCTTTTTATAATAACTCATAGCTTATACCTGTGTAAATGTAATTTCTAATGCATCTTAATATGTTGGTTATGTCTTGGTTTTGTACAGAGAAATCTTTTCTACACATGATTTTGTGATTAAATTAGGGATTCTGTTCTTAATTACCTAGATGTCCAATAGGCAGGGGTTAGATATATATGCCTGTTTCATATCATGTATAGGTATTTTGTCGTTGACATGTCATTAATGCTCGTTTTATCGTAATACTAGCTGTATAACCGACATGTTATTACACTTAGTCAGTTTTTATCCTTTATGCGCATTTTTTATACCTAAAATCATTTTTTTTTAAAAATGGTTTGCTAACTGAAACTTTATTTCCTCCTCTCAGGAATATATAACAAATAGTATACAGTTTATAAGCTTTATTTCCTCCTTCGGGAGATATTCATACATATATAGCAACTAGTATACAGTTTACAAGCTTTATTTCCTCCTCTCGGCATATATTCATACATATATAGCAAATAGTATACAGTTTACAAGCTTTATTTCCTCCTCTCGGCATATATTCATACATATATAGCAACTAGTATACAGTTTACAAGCTTTATTTCCTCCTCTCGGCATATATTCATACATATATAGCAAATAGTATACAGCTTACAAGCTTTATTTCCTCCTCTCGGGAGATATTCATATATATATAATATAACAAATAGTATAGGGTTTACAAGCTTTATTTCCTACTCTCGGGGGATATTCATACATATATAACAAATAGTATAAAGTTTACAAGCTTTATTTCCTTCTCTCGGGAGATATTCATACATATATAACAAATAGTATACAGTTTACAAGCTTTATTTCCTCTTCTCGGGAGATATTCATACATATATAACAAATAGTATACAGTTTACAAGCCTTATTTCCTCCTCTCGGGAGATATTCCTAAATATATAAAAAATAGTATACAGTTTACAAGCCTTATTTCCTCCTCTCGGGAGCTATTCATACATATATAAAAAATAGTATACAGTTTACAAGCCTTATTTCCTCCTCTCGGGAGATATTCATACATATATAACAAATAGACTACAGTTTACAAGCTTTATTTCCTCCTCTCGGGAGATATTCATACATATATAACAAATAGTATACAGTTTACAAGCTTTATTTCCTTCTCTCGGGAGATATTCATACATATATAACAACTAGTATACAGTTTACAAGCCTTATTTCCTCCTCTCTCGAGATATTCATACATATATAACAAATAGTATACAGTTTACAAGCTATATTTCCTCATCTCGGGAGATATTCATACATATATAACAAATAGTATACAGTTTACACGCTTTATTTCCTACACTCGGGAGATATTCATACATATATAGCAAATAGTATACAGTTTACAAGCCTTATTTCCTCCTCTCGGGAGATATTCATACATATATAGCAAATAGTATACAGTTTACAAGCTTTATTTCCTCCTCTCGGGAGATATTCATACATATAAACAATAATATACAGTTTACAAGCTTTATTTCCTAATCTCGGGAGATATTCATACATATATAACAAATAGTATACAGTTTACAAGCTTTATTTCCTCCTCTCGGGAGATATTCATACATATATAACAAATAGTATACAGTTTACAAGCCTTCTTTTCTTCTCTCGGGAGATATTCATACATATATAGCAAATAGTATACAGTTTACACGCCTTATTTCCTCCTCTCGGGAGATATTCATACATATATAACAAATGGTATACAGTTTACAAGCTTTATTTCCTTCTCTCGGGAGATATTAATACATATATAACAAATAGTATACAGTTTACAAGATTTATTTCCTCCTCTCGGGAGATATTCATACATATATAACAAATAGTATACAGTTTACAAGCTTTATTTCCTCCTCTCGGGAAATATTCATACATATATAACAAATAGTATACAGTTTAGAAGCTTTATTTCCTCCTCTCGGGAGATATTCATACATATATAACAAATAGTTTACAGTTTACAAGCTTTATTTCCTTCTCTCGGGAGATATTCATACATATATAACAAATAGTATACAGTTTACAAGCTTTATTTCCTCCTCTCGGGAGATATTCATACATACATAGCAAATAGTATACAGTTTACAATCTTTATTTCCTCCTCTCGGGAGATATTCATACATATATAACAAATAGTATACAGTTTACAAGCTTTATTTCCTCCTCTCGGCAGATATTCATACATATATAACAAATAGTATACAGTTTACAGGCTATATTTCCTACTCTCGGGAGATATTCATACATATATAACAAATAGTATACAGTTTACAAGCTTTATTTCCTCCTCTCGGGAGATATTCATACATATATAACAAATAGTATACAGTTTACACGATTTATTCCCCCGTCTCTGGATATATTCATACATATATAAGAAATAGTATACAGTTTATAAGCTTTATTTCCTTCTCTCGGGAGATATTCATACATATATAAGAAATAGTATACAGTTTACAAGCTTTATTTCCTCCTCTCGGGAGATATTAATACATATATAACAAATAGTATACAGTTTACAAGCCTTCTTTCCTTCTCTCGGGAGATATTCATACATATATAACAAATAGTATACAGTTTACAAGCCTTCTTTCCTTCTCTCGGGAGATATTCATACATATATAACAAATAGTATACAGTTTACAAGCTTTATTTCCTCCTCTCGGAAGATATTCATACATATATAAGAAATAGTATACAGTTTACAAGCTTTATTTCCCCCACTCTTGATATATTCATACATATATAACAAATAGTATACAGTTTACAAGCCTTATTTCCTACTCTCGTGATATATTCATACATATATAGCAAATAGTATACAGTTTCCACGCTTTATTTCCTCCTCTCGTGAGATATTCATACATACATAGCAAATAGTATACAGTTTACAATCTTTATTTCCTCCTCTCGGGAGATATTCATACATATATAGCAAATAGTATACAGTTTACAAGCTTTATTTCCCCCACTCTTGATATATTCATACATATATAGCAAATAGTATACAGTTTCCACGCTTTATTTCCTCCTCTCGTGAGATATTCATACATACATAGCAAATAGTATACAGTTTACAATCTTTATTTCCACCTCTCGGGAGATATTCATACATATAAAACAAATAGTATACAGTTTACAAGCTTTATTTCCTCCTCTCGGCAGATATTCATACATATATAACAAATAGTATACAGTTTACACGCTATATTTCCTACTCTCGGGAGATATTCATACATATATAACAAATAGTATACAGTTTACAAGCTTTATTTCCTCCTCTCGGGAGATATTCATACATATATAACAAATAGTATACAGTTTACACGATTTATTCCCCCGTCTCTGGATATATTCATACATATATAACAAATAGTATACAGTTCATAAGCTTTATTTCCTTCTCTCGGGAGATATTCATACATATATAACAAATAGTATACAGTTTACAAGCTTTATTTCCTCCTCTCGGGAGATATTCATACATATATAACAAAGAGTATACAGTTTACAAGCTTTATTCCCCCCTCTCGGGAGATATTCATACATATATAACAAAGAGTATACAGTTTACAAGCTTTATTCCCCCCACTATGGATATATTCATACATGTATAGCAAATAGAATACAGTTTACACGCTTTATTTCCTCCTCTCCTGAGATATTCATACATACATAGCAAATAGTATACAGTTTACAATCTTTATTTCCTCCTCTCGGGAGATATTCATACATATATAACAAACAGTATACAGTTTAGAAGCTTTATTTCCTCCTCTCGGCAGATATTCATACATATATAACAAATAGTATACAGTTTACAAGCTATATGTTCCTCCTCTCGGGGAGATATTCATACATATATAGCAAATAGTATACAGTTTACAAGCCTTATTTCCTCCTCTCGGCAGATATTCATATATACATAGCAAATAGTATACAGTTTACAAGCTTTATTTCCTCCTCTCGGCAGATATTCATACATATATAACAAATAGTATACAGTTTACAAGCTTTATTTCCTCCTCTCGGGAGATATTCATACATATATAACAAATGGTATACAGTTTACAAGCCTTCTTTCCTTCTCTCGGGAGATATTCATACATATATAACAAATAGTATACAGTTTACAAGCTTTATTCCCCCCACTCTGGATATATTCATACATGTATAGCAAATAGAATACAGTTTACACGCTTTATTTCCTCCTCTCCTGAGATATTCATACATACATAGCAAATAGTATACAGTTTACAATCTTTATTTCCTCCTCTCGGGAGATATTCATACATATATAACAAACAGTATACAGTTTAGAAGCTTTATTTCCTCCTCTCGGCAGATATTCATACATATATAACAAATAGTATACAGTTTACAAGCTTTATTTCCTCCTTTCGGGAGATATTCATACATATATAGCAAATAGTATACAGTTTACAAGCTTTATTTCCTCCTCTCGGGAGATATTCATACATATATAACAAAGAGTATACAGTTTAGAAGCTTTATTTCCTCCTCTCGGCAGATATTCATACATATATAACAAATAGTATACAGTTTACAAGCTTTATTTCCTCCTTTCGGGAGATATTCATACATATATAGCAAATAGTATACAGTTTACAAGCTTTATTTCCTCCTATCGGGAGATATTCATACACATATAACAAATAGTATACAGTTTACACGCCTTATTTCCTCCTCTCGGGAGATATTCATACATATATAGCAAATAGTATACAGTTTACAAGCTTTATTTCCTTCTCTCGGGAGATATTCATACATATATAACAAATAGTATACAGTTTACAAGATTGATTTCCCCTCTCGGGAGATATTCATACATATATAACAAATAGTATACAGTTTACAAGCTTTATTTCCTCCTCTCGGGAGATATTCATACATATGTAACAATTAGTATACGGTTTACACGCTTTATATCCCCTCTCTGGATATATTCATACATATATAACAAATAGTATACAGTTTACAAGCCTTATTTCCTGCTCTCGGGAGATATTCATACATATATAGCAAATAGTATACAGTTTACACGCTTTATTTCCCCCATTCTGGAGATATTCATACATATATAGCAAATAGTATACAGTTTACAAGCTTTATTTCCCCCTCTCATGAGATATTCATACATATATAACAAATAGTTTACAGTTTACACGCTTTATTTCCCCCACTCTGGATATATTCATACATATATAGCAAATAGTATACAGTTTACAAGCTTTATTTCCCCCTCTCATGAGATATTCATACATATATAGCAAATAGTATACAGTTTACACGCTTTATTTCCCCCACTCTGGATATATTCATACATATATAGCAAATAGTATACAGTTTACAAGCTTTATTTCCTCCTCTCGGGAGATATTCATACATATATAGCAAATAGTATACAGTTTACAAGCTTTATTTCCTCCTCTCGGAGATATTCATACATATATAACAAATAGTTTAGAGTTTACACGCTTTACTTCCTTCTTTCGGGAGATATTCATACATATATAACAAATAGTATACAGTTTACAAGCTTTATTTCCTTCTCTCGGGAGATATTCATACATATATAGCAAATAGTATACAGTTTACAAGCTTTATTTCCTCCTCTCGGGAGATATTCATACATATATAACAAATAGTATACAGTTTACAAACGTTATTTCCTCCTCTCATGAGAAATTCATACATATATAGCAAATAGTATACAGTTTACAAGCTTTATTTCCTACTCTCGTGAGATATCCATACATACATAGCAAATAGTATACAGTTTCCAAACTTTATTTCCTCCTCTCGGGAGATATTCATACATATATAACAAAGAGTATACAGTTTACAAGCTTTATTCCCTCCTCTTGGGAGATATTCATACATATATAACAAAGTATACAGTTTACAAGCTTTATTTCCTCCTCTCGGAGATATTCATACATATGTAACAATAGTATACGGTTTACACGCTTTACATCCCCCTCTCTGGATATATTCATACATATATAAAAAGAGTATACAGTTTACAAGCCGTCTTTCCTTCTCTTGGGAGATATTCATACATATATAACAAATAGGATACAGTTTACAAGCTTTATTTCCTCCTCTCGGGAGATATTCATTCATATATAGCAAATAGTATACAGTTTACAAGCTTTATTTCCTCCTCTCGGGAGATATTCATACATTTATAACAAAGAGTATACAGTTTAGATGCTTTATTTCCTCCTCTCGGGAGATATTCATACATATATAACAAATAGTATACAGTTTACAAGCCTTCTTTCCTTCTCTCGGGAGATATTCATACATAAATAACAAATAGTATACAGTTTACAAGCCTTCTTTCCATCTCTCGGGATATATTCATACATATATAACAAATAGTATACAGTTTACAAGCTTTATTTCCTCCTCTCGGGAGATATTCATACATATATAACAAATAGTATACAGTTTACAAGCCTTCTTTCCTTCTCTCGGGAGATATTCATACATAAATAACAAATAGTATACAGTTTACAAGCCTTCTTTCCATCTCTCGGGATATATTCATACATATATAACAAATAGTATACAGTTTACAAGCTTTATTTCCTCCTCTCGGGAGATATTCATACATATATAACAAATAGTATACAGTTTACAAGCCTTCTTTCCTTCTCTCGGGAGATATTCATACATAAATAACAAATAGTATACAGTTTACA
>JABXNX010000031.1:256188-367370 GCA_014843695.1 Archivesica marissinica | reverse complement strand
GGACTATATAACAACATGTGTATATGAATAACAAGAGTAAAACGGACTATATAACAACATGTGTATATGAATAACAAGAGTAAAACGGACTATATAACAACATGTGTATATGAATAACAAGAGTAAAACAGCTATGGGAAATAAAAAAATTAAATATATTAGACACTGTACACTAAAACAGAACATGCGTATTTAGTCGAACAGTAAAATTAGACATAAGATGAACATAATAAGCTACATAATAAAAGAATAAGACAACAGTAATGCAGGCAACTAAGATGATTTATAAAAGAAAACTAAAAATGCAATCTAAACTATAGCTGGTCTACAAACAGTATTAATATAAATACTATTCAACTCCTTGTTTATTCTCTACGGCATTAATAACCCAACGATATATGAGGTATTTTGTTTTTAAACTATTCTTTACCTTAAATTCGCCTAAAGATAAGGACTTTCGAAATTACACCCTTCGTGTAGTCACATTTTTTCAAGCTGTACATTTCAAACAGGCGAAACAACATGCGATAGCGCGAGTTTTTTCGCCCTCAATTCCAAAGGCTACTTGTATCAACCAGGCTTGGCGGCTATACACGTTTTCTTCAATCTCAAACTCAATCTCAAAGCTTCGGATTGGTTGAGCACAGAGCAAATATCAGTCTCAATCGATCAAATTACTTGACCTAGAGTTTGAGATCTGAGAAAAGGCCCAGTGGTTTGATTGGTTGGTGCTGAGTTGTACCTGCCAGCCGAACCAATCAAAAGCTTAAGACTCCAGTTTGAGATAGGAGAAAAGTGTTCTAACCTTGAGGCCAGGTCTTATTGTTAAAGAGTTAATCATAACTGCTGTTATATATAATTAAAATGAACGTCCCGTTTCCTGTTTGTACATAGGCAAAGACAGATGCATGCAATACATAAATACTATAATCACAAAAGCACAGACACGTGACACATCTAAGAGAATGTTCCGTAGTATGATAATATTCACTGTCACACTCACACGGAGGTTAAATATTGATATACTGTCACACTCACACCGAGGTTAAATATTGATATACTGTCACACTCACACCGAGGTTAAATATTGATATACTGTCACACCCACACCGAGGTTAAATATTGATATACTGTCACACTCACATCGAGGTTAAATATTGATAATACGGGTCTGTAGTTTATCCTATATTCTAGAATGACTAAAAATGACTAATTAATGTAATGATCTGATTAATGTAATGATCTGGAATTGGTTCTAGAATGACTAATTAATGTAATGATCTGGCATTGGTCTGTTGTCTTCAAGATTCAACATAGCAGCCAGTAATGTTAGTCACGTGGCAAGCTACCCTTGTTTCAGAGAAAAGGTCAGGAGTAAAATAATCACCATCTTGCTAATCTTTTTATTGGGAATATCTGTGTCTGAATAGACCAGGGAATTAAAACTAATCATCCACTGAAATGTATTATACCTGTCCACAATTAGAACAGAAGTAATATTTTATTTATAACTTGTCATTGACTTTTCTACTTGTGTTTATGATAACTGACTTGGAAGTTGGAACAAGTTAGAGGAACATTTAGTAACCGACTTGTAATAACTTCCGCTTTCTGTGCCGAGACTCAAGTACATTACTTTATAATGACTGGTGGGGGGGGATACAGACATGGTCACAGTTACTTACAAGTCATTGAAATAGTTTGCATTCCCTCACAATTGCAAACATTCTCTTTTCGCCGACTGATTATTTTTTTCCGGAAGAACCCATTTCTCGTTCAATAATTAGTATCAGTGGACATGTTCTACATGGAATGTTACCAGTGACCTTAGATTTTGGACGAACAATTACCTTATAACCCTTTGCATGAGGTATCCAGTTGGTTTTGTGGCAGGATGGCAGTATTACTAACCTATGAAACAGTGCTAGGACTGCCACCTGACACTTTCCTCCATCACTCAAAATCGGGAAAGTCGCTATTGGTGTGACTGTAGCACTAGAAATGTTAATGTAGGAAGTGTTCACTTTAACTGTAGACGAAATGAGCAGATAACAAATGTGTGATATTTTTCTTATTTTTCCTAGAAAGTAGGGCTGGTCCCGTCCGATGGGACGATTTGACACAAGCCCTACTTTCTAGAAAAAATTAAGAAAAATATTACACATTTGCTATCTGCTCATTTGGCATACAGTATGTTATAGGTTACCGCCTTTGGAAGGATAAATTTGTTCTAATTCATTTCACTATAAGAGTATTGTAGTGAGCTGTGGGGAGTTTGTTGTCTGCACTTGTGTTTTGCATTAATAATGGCGACGATGATGTTCTAATTGCGCGTAATTGGTAGCTTCCGTAGTGCAAACACCTCGGTAAATACCCGGCAATCACGTAATAACCCTCAATAAATACCCGATGATCGCGTAATTATAGTCCAAGTGTAAGTCAATCCTTCACTCCTGCTCTCTGTTATTCTACAATCATTTTGTTTTGACAGGAAATGTTTTCTACAGCCCCCTTTTTCTGCCTAAGGGACATTGTTCAAGGTTTTACCATGCACAGTTTTGATAAGAGATTTGTATCTTATTAAGCTTTTTTGTTTGGGGACATACTTTAGATGGTTGAACAAGAGGGAATTCCTGCCATGTTTCTTCTATTAGAAGTAGTAGTAAAGATTTCTTAAAAATAAATTACTTCTAAAATTTAAATTTACTGAATTAAATTTTATTAATTTTTTTATTTAATTTGTTCAAATAGAATTCTGCCAAGACATGGTGATTGATTGTTGTAGTGGATTGTTGTATGTCTGTTATACCAGTAATAAAAGTACATACGTTTGAAATGTTAATTTTATGGACATGCTCAAACTTTAAATTGAAAAATGTCTTTATCTATTTGCTGTAATATTGTCATGCTGGTTTGATGATAAAATGATGGCGGATAATAGGTGTAAAATTTCACTATTATAGTTGAATGATGAATGCTTTATAACGGGTAGTTTCAAATTGCCAAAAACTTATTAAAATCTTAGAATACAAGGATCTCGCCATTATTCTGTAAACGTTGGAGACCTGTTGGTGCTTGACGTATGTTCAAACGACAAAGAAGTTTACCAGACATGTACGGGTTATATGGCAGGTTGTGTATTTAGGGGGCAATTGTATGCGCGTTATAAGCGTTACGGAATTTTAACTAGTGGATGTCAAGGGTTCTACAAATCCTTCGATGTATGATCTTACAAACTCATTTTTTTTCTGGTTTCAAAATTATTAAATAAAATTCAACATGTCCACGAATATGGCATGAGGACTTTCTTTTTGAAATGCCCGCTGTAAAATTGAATAAATTGTTATCAGTTGTGGTTCTAGAAACCAGTTTATGAAGTGTTTCACCCGTTATAAATTCACTTATTTTTATCTGTGACTGGAATGAATATTATATAACCACATACATACTCGCCTATAAGACAATCCCGACTATTAGACGATCCCCCAACTTTGGTGTTAAATCAATTGTATTTTGCATAGACCCGCATATAAGACGGGCTGCAAAAATGGAAACCACTCAGAAGTAAAGACTTAACAAATTAATTAAGCACTAAATGATGTCAAGTCATAAATGAATGCACAACAATAAATTTGATTTGCTAAAAATGCTATCGTCAAAAATATTATACAGTTATGACAATGAAGGAGTTTTTCAACACTGTCGATTTTAAATACATTATTGCATTTTTAAAAGAATCACATCTTTTCCATAAATTATAATGTTTTACTGGTTTATATACAGTTTTACAACTGACGATTTTTTGTCATTACATTTTTACATCTTGATAAATTTTGTTGCCATTAACCTTTCGTCATTACAATTTTACTACATACATGTATTTTATCTACATATATTTCTAGCTATCCTGTATACAATATACTTAACCTGGCGCGATATAACCTGAACTGTGCTGAAGCGCCGTTAAACCAAATACTCACACACTAATTCACTCTATTGACAAATTGAGTCTACAGACAGAAAACGTTGAAATTCTATTATTTTGTTACACCCTTTGAGTTATTTCAATAATTTTATAAGGTCATCAATTATTGAGTCGGAACAAATTGGTTAAAAAAAATAAATATAAAAACGCAAAGCTACTTTTAACCCTTTCCCTCATAGAAACACCTCTTGACGCCATTACCAATACGACATACATTGACAATATAGTAGCCAAACCAATGTTCATAATAAAGACCAGAATCACATTTTGTCGCAGTAATATCTATGGAGGTGGGATAGATATGGCGACTACGTATCCACTGCATGATAGCTAAATGGCTGTCGTTTGTATGGAGATATAATAGTATATTAACCTAAATCTCTATGAAGGAAAGGGTTAAGGCAATAATCTTGTGATGAAAGTCGCGTCTTAAAGGAGAGTAAGTACAATAACTATTGAATATTTTCAAAATGGTGTCTAAAATTAATTTAGCTTCTAGCTATTCAATTAATTTAGCTTCTAGCTATTCAGTTCTTATTTTGTACTGAATATCTGATTTATAATTTTAATGAGATTTTCTTACAGCTACCGTCATTTGCTATGTATGCACATTTATTACTGAAATCCTTTTAGAATTTGTCGCAGTATTATATACATGTACTCAAGGACATTTTTTTCAAGATAATTAAGCGAATTATCAAAGGTGTTGAGAATAATGAGTATTTCAGTATTTGATAATAATGACACTTCTAGATTAGATAAATACAATTATGCGAGAACCACGACTGGCTATTGTTTGCAACAAAATCAGAAATATTATGTATACCAGGGTGCGAATTTGTGGACGTATTTGGAAATATTAGGAATTTGTTTATACGCCCATCGTCATCTTAACGAGCGAATTCACACGATTTTTGGTGCACATTTTAATGGATCTTGAATAATTTTGTTTGTGGAATTGTTATTTCCATGTGCACGTTATCATAATTCCTTTCCCCCCCCCCCATTTTTACGCCAAAATGTTGGTGCCCGTTATACATGATAGCGCATTGTACATCGATAAATATGGTAATTCTTTCAAATCCCTCCAGGATTTCTTTCAAATACAAATCATGAATAATGAATATAGGTGCAGAATACATTGCATTTAAAATTTATTTTATGGTTTTGATTCTCTGAAGTGAATTGTTTTTATAGCAAAATTAATATAGTATGACTCTTATAAATATAAATAACTCAGCAGCATGATGAACAATGACTAATCATAAACCATGGTACACTCCCCACCCACCTCAAACCAGACTGGACTGGGGAATATTTAAAAGCATTATGGTGAATAGCTTGAAAATACCGACGGATCTATAGCCCAGTCAGTGGTAACACGCTGGCCATCTAACTCTAATAAAATTAACAGTCTTTCAGATGGGACGTTAAACTGAGGTCTCGTGTCGGTGCTTTACACTGTGCATGTAAAAGAACCAGAAGAGACTCTGGAATGGGTCTCTGTCTGTATCATTGCACTATCCTCCAAAATCTAAAATGACTAATATCTTCAGGAGGCGTCGCTCATATGGGTAACCGGTAGCGACGATAAATAAACGTAAAAAAAAAAGATCTTGAAAATGAAGCAAATTCTTCATTATTAATTTGATCGTTAGAATTACACATTCAAGTTGTTATTACCTTTGAAGAATTCATAAAATTATCCAGGTATAAAAAATAATGCTATTTCTGAATTTCAAGCCAGTTTTGAATTTCAAGCGCTGCATGTGTTTTCTAAAACAGTTGCTAACTTTGTCCCATTTGACAGTGAATCAAGGTGGTGGCAAAGCACCTGGGCAGTTTTGACTTTCGGACCAGACTCTAGTTCATGATCCAACAACACCCAATATTTGAAAGCCATAAGAAATTAAGCGATTGGACAGGTGGGTTTTCTCTTGGTATTCCGGTTTCCTCCCACACGAATGACCACATTTACGAAACCAATTAAGAGCCATATAGTTTAATAGATATTTGAAGCCATGTATTTGACAAGAAACAACAAAGAAATGAACAAAAAACAGTATAACAGCGCCATTATTTGTTTTTTTGTCGTAATTGGCGCTATTGGCGACCGTCATCGGGAACGCTGGTATAACTTTCTACAGGTCATTTGCACACAGAACAACACTGTAGCAGCTGATTGTAATTTCTAATTTCAAGTTAGATCTTGATTCGAAATGTTTTGTGGGATTGTGAATCTGTGAGTAAACACTGACATATGGCTTATCTGGCAGGTCATTCACTATGGATATTTACATGTATTGAGCGGCTACTGGTAGATGACAGCAATTCTGAAACTCAATCGGCAGGTCGTTCACTGTGGATATTTACACGTAGTGAGCGTCTACTAGTAGATGACAGCAATTCTGAAACTCAATCGGCAGGTCGTTCACTATGGATATTTACATGTATTGAGCATCTACTGGTAGATGACAGCAATTCTGAAACTCAATCGGCAGGTCGTTCACTGTGGATATTTACACGTAGTGAGCGTCTACTAGTAGATGACAGCAATTCTGAAACTCAATCGGCAGGTCGTTCACTATGGATATTTACATGTATTGAGCATCTACTGGTAGATAGATCACAGCAATCACTTTAACCCTTTGTTTTTCTGAGATGAAGTTGTTAATGAATTCAGTAATGTGGGAGGAAGAGCACCATGCGTTAATGGCAGAATTTGATTGCTGGCACAGTGCTGTAAAACCAGAAACTATTCTTGTGTTAGTGGTAGCATTCCGTGCTTGCACACCTGATAACACTGTACCGTAAAACCAAAACCCTGTTATGCTTGTACACCTGATAACACAGTGCCGTAAAACCAACATCTTGTCGTGCTGGTACACCTGATAACACAGTGCCGTAAAACCAACATCTTGTCGTGCTGGTACACCTGATAACACAGTGCCATAAAACCAACATCCTGTCATGCTGGTACACCTGATAACACAGTGCCAGTGCCGTAAAACCAACATCCTGTCATGCTGGTACACCTGATAACACAGTGCCATAAAACCAACATCCTGACATGCTGGTACACCTGATAACACAGTGCCATAAAACCAACATCTTGTCGTGCTGGTACACCTGATAACACAGTGCCATAAAACCAACATCCTGTCATGCTTGCACACTTGATAACACTGTACCGTAAAACCAAAACCCTGTTATGCTTGTACACCTGATAACACAGTGCCGTAAAACCAACATCCTGTCATGCTGGTACACCTGATAACACAGTGCCGTAAAACCAACATCTTGTCGTGCTGGTACACCTGATAACACAGTGCCGTAAAACCAACATTGCTTTCGTTCTGTAGAATAATAAAATAGGGCACTCGTTTAACATTAGGCAATGCTATGGTTTTCTATTTCTGTTATAATTATGAGCGATTGAGATACTTACTATATACATTGGCATTTTATTTCCCAAATAAATGTAGGAACATTTCACGGCATATCAGACTGAAAGCTGTGCCTTATTTTTTCTTTGTTCCTTGAGATACACACCGGAGAATGTGTCACATGGTTTTAGTTTTTGTCTTCTGTTGTAAAATGATATGTTTTCGAGACCGGGTGAAATTCTATTTACCATTTACTATATTGTGATGCTATTATATTGAACACTATATCAAATGGAAGCTGAGAAGTGTTTTTTCCCCATGATCTGACAATATCAAGGTTTTTTTTTATCGCTCTTTCATTTCTGTGTTATAAAAAACAATTGAAGTAAAGCTGAGCAGAACTATTCCTTACAAGATGAAATAAATGTGACGGTGGTGTTATCGAGAGATTCTTCTATTCAAGGAAAAATAACATAATTATATACCTAACATTTGAATAAACGAACAGACAGCATAATAACATAATTGTTTACTGATTTTTTTTAAAGCTTCTAAATCTTCAGTATGGCTGGCCGATTAGCGCAGTGGTTAGCGCGCTCACTTCTCACCAATGCAACCTGGGCTTGGACCTGGAAGTATGTGAGATGGTACGGTGGTCGCCAGATCGGACAGGTGGGTTTTCTCCGGGTACTCTGGTTTCCTCCCACATGAAAGACCACATTTACGGTTTCATCTGCGTCAACTAAAGTGATTAATATAAGTTGTTAAAACTTGTTTCTCAATCGTTGTAAAATGAATAAAGTTTTCTGTTCTTAATTTAAAGAATTTGTTTATTTGAATAATTTTAACCGTTAAAACGCTGAATAAATTGGAGGGGAATGTGTAAACAACAGGGATCCAGATCAGCCGTCTGATCATGATCTATGTTGTTTGCTATTCAGCTAAGCGTTTTAGCTCCACTATCCGAATAGCAAACAGCATAGAACCTGATCAGATGGCATGTTTTGTGCACGTTCTGTACCATCTTATCTTGCTCTATGCTTCCGTCCAATGCATGCAAAATCAAATATACTTGTTTCCAGCACAGTAAGGGTTAAAGAATGTATGAACACATTTTTAATTTCCCTACAGACTGTATGTAATAAGTGTTCTTCATATTGGGTATCAATATTTTATATATAGTATAGTATATAAATAGTCTTTCATTATAAATAGTCTTTCATGAACAAACTGTCTGCACAGTATTAAAATTTCCGAAGAGATACAGCATTTCCGAAGAGATACAGTGTACAAAATGATTAAATGTATTGATATATGATCGGAGAGGCTTACTAATTTAAATTATTCTCGAAGAAGCCAATCATTGAAGCCGATGATACAAGAACAAAATAGCATAGAATCGTGTTTCCTTCCAATATGTCATATTTTGTCACCAAATATACTTTGCCTTGAACATTTGCTGATGTATTATGCTGGATTATTATTGTTGACATTGCATGCACCTTTGTTAATGTTAGCAGGGAGGAAGAATATATTTCATAGCCAACAGTCACTCACTCACTCACTCACTCACTCACTCACTCACTCACTCGCATCACCTCATCGTATTCACCGCACTCACCTCACTCACTCACTCACTCGCGTGTACCTCACTCACCTCACCCACCCCACCTCACCTCACTCACTTACCTCACCTAACTTACTCACTTAACTCACTCACCCACCCCACCTCACCTCACCTCACCCCACTCACTCACACTTACTTGCCCGTAACAAACTGTCACCCTTACAATTCTCGCTGTTCGAATTTTAACATTAGTTTTTTTATGACATTTCATTAGAAGAACTGTCGCAGCGGTTAACCAATCATATTCTCCCTGACCATTGATTGCACGTCATTGTTTGCTCGCCGTGGCGGCGAGTGGAACTTTTTTCACTCCTGGTTACCAAAATATTGATAGCAGGAATAATGCTGCTATATTTGCTTTGAAATGTCAGTCAATATTGTACTAATATTCATTAATGTTAATCAATATACAAAACAATTTATTATTGACATACTTTTAGCACGTTACTGCAGACCATTCCTTCCAACTATCGGTGAAGCGATTTCAGACAAATGGGCACTATAATTTTCACTTTCGCTACGTTAATAAATTGCCATGGTCGGAAAATCCTAATTGTTATGTTTATGCCATGAGCAGAAGTGATTACTAAAATTATTGTTACGGCAAAATAGAAATCGTTAATTGCAATTAAGCTGATGCATTTAACTTTGAAGTAAAGAAATCGGGCACACAAAAAAACCACAACCGAAGGTTTTTTAATATTGGGTGTATACGGTAATAGTACTGAAAAATGTCTGGGCAATTATTGTATATACAGTCAACCCTGTGTTAGTGGTAACCTCCATTAAGCAGCCAACCTGTATTAAGCAGCCAGTTTCCAGATTCCCAATATCTCATTTTATTATACATTCAACCTCTATTAAGCAGCCACCTGTGCTAAGCAGTCACTTTCTATGATTCCCTTGGCTGCTTAAGACAGGTTTGACTGTATAGTGAATGTGAATGAAGGAAAACACAAATGCCTGTGTAGATTGCACAGATTGACATGTCCTTTTTAAGGTGATACAAATATTTATACGGCATATTCTAGACTATTGTCGAAAATGAGTAACTTGTAGTTTTAATCAATTGCGACCACTCCATTATTTGTACATTAACAATTGCCCATGCCCTATTGTGCACTGTGCATAAGTGTGTGCAAATAATAGCTAACAAAAACTGTTGAATCAGCATCAACTATTATGTCCTGGCCTGGAGGTTATAAAACTTTTCTGCAATCCCGGACGCAGTCACAAGCCTCTGATTGGTTCAGTCGAGTGTTAAGCTCAGAATCAACCAGTCAAATCACCTTTCAAGGTCATAAAAATATCTATGCCATAGCCCAAATTTATAGGCTGGATATACATATGCTATTGAATGATTGTATGAGCCTATATTGCATATTTAACGAGATATTCACATGCCTTTATTTTACCTTCACATGCCTTTATTTTACCTTCACATGGCCTTTTTTAATTTACCTTCACATGGCCTTTATTTTTACCTTGATATGGCTGATTTCCTATATGTGTTCCATTGGAACTGTATGTCTATCTTGCTTTGTTTGTTTGAGTTACGAGCATGCATGTACATGTACATAGTTTACCATAGAAGTCAATGGGGGAGGACACTCTGATGGCAACCATGACCACACGCTTTGACCGATTTCTCCCAAAATCGAATCGCTTCCTCTTGGTTTCACAAAGTTTCATCAAAATCTATCGACACGTTTTTGAGTTATTCTGTGAACGAATGATGAGTTACAGACAGACTATAACTCATATAACGAACGGGGTTAATTAGTACTTGCGGTTATTCAATCCGTGAGAAGATGTTACTTGGGTACACTCCCGTATTTTCTGATCAAAGTGAGGCAGGCATAACTAACTAGCTGGTGCCGGCTATGTTAAAGTCATTGTGTGTAACAATGCCATTAAGTTGATGGCTTTCTTTTTGTAGTAGTATTTCAGACTGCCAGTTTCTTAAAGCGAGCTTAATTGCTATGATTAATTAATATTATCAATTAGGAACTTAATATTTGTGTTTTCTACTGGGATCATTTTGTGATGCACATGTCCAGTTTGGCTCTCTGTTGTGATTTCTACCGTTTGCTTCGAGTTACCCGTTTGTGTGCCCTGCTATCTGTAGTGTAATAATGCAAGAATGCCTAGTGGGGAGAAAAGTAACTGATTTGGCATATAGATAGAACTAGTCTGACATTTTTACCTTGCTTTGGTTATGTTCACCTTGAGGCCTGTTTTATAATTTTGATGCATACGTCTGTAGGCCATTATGAATTATTTAGTGTATTTGATAGGGCACTGATCTTGTGATTATTTCAAATTGGCAAGATTCATGTGTTTCGTTTGCTTTGTGAAATGCTTTCAATATCACCACGTTTTGTGAAGACCTTTCAATATCACCTAAGTACTTTATATGTTGACATTAGAAATACTTCTAATATCATAATTGTTAAATATTCGAAAAATTTGTGTGTTAGTAAAATAAGACTTTGAAAGTATGTTTGGCAGTTATTTTATTGTCATGGAAACAGGGTTGTTGAAAATACAGGTGTGTTGACGGTTCTCGTCCAAATATTGACACAGACCCCAGCCATCAGAGCTTTAATGCATTGATGGACTTTGCCACATTTATTGACAGTCGAACAAATATCTGATCTATAGATAAATATTGCAGGCCTGTGTTATTTGGCAGTTTTGTAATTAGTACTTTTGTCTATGGCTTTTACTGCTGGTCAATACCTCAAAGTAAACAAAGAGAGCTAAAATGTTTTTAAAAGTCATTAGCTTTTAGCAAGTTTTGTCACTGATAGGACAAAGGATATCATTGCATTTACCAGAGATATAACTGTTGTAAAGTATATATGGTTGTGTGTATGGATTCTAGATCAATTTCAAGCATACCCCTTGCGTATAATTTCTCGTAGACAAATTGTGACGGATGATGTATATTGTATGTATAAGTATCTCCTTTTATTATACATGTATATTCTTTGTCCATGGAAGTTCCATTTTATTATACAGTGTATTCTTTGTCCATGGAAGTTCCATTTTATTATACAGTGTATTCTTTGTCCATGGAAGTTCCATTTTATTATACAGTGTATTCTTTGTCCATGGAAGTTCCATTTTATTATACAGTATTCTTTGTCCATGTAAGTTCCATTTTATTATACAGTATTCTTTGTCCATGGAAGTTCCATTTTATTATACAGTGTATTCTTTGTCCATGGAAGTTCCATTTTATTATACAGTATTCTTTGTCCATGGAAGTTCCATTTTATTATACAGTGTATTCTTTGTCCATGGAAGTTCCATTTTATTATACAGTATTCTTTGTCCATGGAAGTTCCATTTTATTATACAGTGTATTTTCTTTGTCCATGGAAGTTCCATTTTATTATACAGTATTCTTTGTCCATGGAAGTTCCATTTTATTATACAGTGTATTCTTTGTCCATGGAAGTTCCATTTTATTATACAGTATTCTTTGTCCATGGAAGTTCCATTTTATTATACAGTATTCTTTGTCCATGGAAGTTCCATTTTATTATACAGTATTCTTTGTCCATAGAAGTTCCATTTTATTATACAGTGTATTCTTTGTCCATGGAAGTTCCATTTTATTATACAGTATTCTTTGTCCATGGAAGTTCCATTTTATTATACAGTGTATTCTTTGTCCATGGAAGTTCCATTTTATTATACAGTATTCTTTGTCCATGGAAGTTCCATTTTATTATACAGTGTATTCTTTGTCCATGGAAGTTCCATTTTATTATACAGTGTATTCTTTGTCCATGGAAGTTCCATTTTATTATACATTTGTTCATGGAAAGTTATTTTACTTACTTGATGGAAGTAATAGCTTCCCTGGCATAACCAACAATTTGTGTAGCATTGTAATTCTTAAATGAACAAGTCCATGCATGACATTGACTCACGGTTGCCGAGTGGTTTCGTTTCACTTCAACCACCTGTCCACCGCTGTATGTTCGAATCCTGCTGGCGTGTCAAATTCTACCAAGTGAGGAAGCTGTCCAGTTGGCTTGTGGAAGGTCGATGGTTGTAACCAGGTGCCAATCTGTGCCGGAAATATTGCTCAGGAGAGGCACCTGTTGTCTTCCTGTGCTAATAGTATGACCTAAGTTTATGTTTAACCCTTTCAACACCACAGACCTCTAAATTGGCTTACAAAAAAGTGTAGATCCAGATGAGCCGGCTCGTGGTCACGAGCCGTCTCATCAGGATCTGCACTTTTTTCAAGTAATATAACTATTTTTAGAATTTTTTTACCCATTTTGATAAATGAACTGATCCAAATGTAATTTTGTTATTAATTTATTGGTCTAAAAATATCATGGACCAGTCCATGTCAGTTACTTGGTGTTGAATGGGTTAAGCCTGCAAAGCAAAGACAATGAGTTAGTCTATTGACATGCTGCCAGCGCATAGTATTAGGCAGAAATATCAAAATGGGAGTCTAAAAAAATAAGTCCAGCCCCAGAGCGGGACCCGAATGATGACGGAAATTGCCGCACGGACTCGAAGTGAGAACGGCGAACTGACGTGATTGAAATGCGGCAGAAACTGGGAAAGCCCGGGTGGGAAAGCCTCTCCAAAAAGGAATTGCGAACAATATTAGCCTATTATAGGGTCCAGTTCTTGTCATTGTTTTACAGCTGCATATATATGTTAACAAACCTAGTGAGGTCTCGGAAAAAAAAAAGGAAAAAAAAGGTTATCAGCCATTTTTTTTAACTGGCCGTCGGTAACCGTCGCCAATATAATTGACCGTCTTATTAGGTGATAGGCCGTCGAAAAGACGCTCTCTGCCTAATACTGTGTGCCAGCGGCTTTAATTAAGCTCTACTCATATATATTTATAATTGACAACATGGCATCGGTGTATGATGTTTCACTAAGCAGATGTTGCTATGAAGCTTCCCATAAACTGTTTTACTCGAGTTTGTTATCAGTGTTACATAAAATGATGATGTTTCTATGTAATTGTACTAAGTTTATTCAGAATGTCGGAAACATTCTCTGCATTGTCTGAAACTTCCTTTGAATGGTTTCAAATGTCTGTGAATTATCTGGATCGTCACTGGACTGTTTGAAAATTTGCTTTGAATAGCTTGAAACGTCAATGAACTGTCTGAATTGTCGGTGGATTGATTGAAACTCTTTTTATAATGAATTGTCGGAAACTTTAGCTCATTGTCTTGAATTTCATTTTGTGTGGGTTGAAGAGTAAATGTAATACCGGTGGACTATTTCAAACTGCCGTATAAATTGTGTAAATGAAGCTTCCTTTGGACTGACTGACATGGCAGCAGATTGTTTGAAACTGCCATTTGTGTTATCTGAATCTTCCATTGATTTGTCTGAAACTTAATTTGCATTTTCTGAAACTTCCAAGTATTGTTAGAAGCTTCCATTGTGTTCTCTGAAACTTCCCAGTATTGTTAGAAGCTTCCATTGTATTATTTGAAACTTCCCAGTATTGTTAGAAGCTTCCATTGTATTATTTGAAACTTCCCAGTATTGTTAGAAGCTTCCATTGTATTCTCTCAAACTTCATTTGGATTGTTTGAAGCTTCATTTGTATTCTCTCAAACTTCTTATGGATTGTCTAAAAAACTTCCTTTGGTTTGTCTGAAACTGTGATTGCATTGTCTGAAGCCTCTTTTCTATTGTCTGAAACTTCTGTTAGGTTGTCGGAAGATTCCATTTGTTTGTCTGAAGCTTCCATTGAATTATCTGAAACTTCCTTTAAGATAGCTGAAACGTCCTTTTAATTGTCTGACATTTCAATAGTTTATTTCCTAATAATCAAATGTAGATTAGTTCATTTCATTGGCCTTCATTTTATCCAGGAACATTGAGCTTGTTTGACTGGAAGGCACATTCTGCTGATTGCTATCAGTAGACATTTAATTAAACCAGCTAGATTTATAATGTAATCTGCAGTGGCTATTAAATATAATTATTTTCCTTATTACTTACCGTAACTTTTAGGTACCAAACTCTTTAATGGTATTATGTGGTATATTATTTTCTTGATAATTATCGATAATATCTCCCTTCTAACTTTGACAAAATGGAAAAGCACTCACTTAAGTTTGTCTCCCTCAGTGTGATATATCTGCATTGGGTAGCTAGTATTATGAGCTTGCTGGCTAGCATTATGGGCTAGCCTTGTTTGTATAGGCTAGCTTTGTTCAGTGTGAGCTGCTTTTCGTTTATATTGGCTAATTGTGTGGTGCCTGCATCTATAGGCTGCTTATAGTCGGTTTGTTCATAGTTATTTACACAATGTTTGATGAAACTATATGCTAGATATACATTGATCAAACTTGACCTGAAGCATCCTGACACTGAACTTGATAACACTTAAACATACTGCACATGGTCATGGTGCTGCAAACACTTAAACATGCTGTGCATGGTGCTGCAAACACTTAAACATGGTGCTGCAAACACTTAAACATGCTGCACATGGTCATGGTGCTGCACACACTTAAACATGCTGCGCATGGTGCTGCAAACACTTAAACATGCTGCACATGGTCATGGTGCTGCAAACACTTAAACATGCTGTGCATGGTGCTGCAAACACTTAAACATGGTGCTGCAAACACTTAAACATGCTGCACATGGTCATGGTGCTGCACACACTTAAACATGCTGCGCATGGTGCTGCAAACACTTAAACATGCTGCACATGGTCATGGTGCTGCAAACACTTAAACATGCTGTGCATGGTGCTGCAAACACTTAAACATGGTGCTGCAAACACTTAAACATGCTGCACATGGTCATGGTGCTGCACACACTTAAACATGCTGCGCATGGTGCTGCAAACACTTAAACATGCTGCACATGGTCATGGTGCTGCAAACACTTAAACATGCTGTGCATGGTGCTGCAAACACTTAAACATGGTGCTGCAAACACTTAAACATGCTGCACATGGTCATGGTGCTGCACACACTTAAACATGCTGCGCATGGTGCTGCAAACACTTAAACATGCTGCACATGGTCATGGTGCTGTAAACACTTAAACATGCTGCGCATGGTGCTGCACGCACTTAAACATGCTGCGCATGGTGCTGCAAATACTTAAACATGCTGCACATGGTCATGGTGCTGTAAACACTTAAACATGCTGCGCATGGTGCTGCACACACTTAAACATGCTGCGCATGGTGCTGCAAACACTTAAACATGCTGCACATGGTCATGGTGCTGTAAACACTTAAACATGCTGCGCATGGTGCTGCAAACACTTAAACATGCTGGTCATGGTGCTGTAAACACTTAAACATGCTGCACATGGTCATGGTGCTACAGTCTGGATGAATCTCTGTATACAGTCTGGTTGAATCTCTCTGTATACAGTCTGGATGAATCTCTCTGTATACAGTCTGGATGAATCTCTCTGTATACCGTTTGGGTTAATCTCTCTGTATACAGTCTGGATGAATCTATCTGTATACAGTCTGGATGAATCTCTCTGTATACAGTCTGGGTTAATCTCTCTGTATACCGTCTGGGTTAATCTCTCTGTATACAGTCTGGATGAATCTCTCTGTATACAGTCTGGGTTAATCTCTCTGTATACAGTCTGGATGAATCTCTCTGTATACAGTCTGGGTTAATCTCTCTGTATACAGTCTGGATGAATCTCTCTGTATACAGTCTGGGTTAATCTCTCTGTATACAGTCTGGTTGAATCTCTCTGTATACCGTCTGGGTTAATCTCTGTATACAGTCTGGATGAATCTCTCTGTATACAGTCTGGATGAATCTCTCTGTATACCGTCTGGGTTAATCTCTCTGTATACAGTCTGGATGAATCTCTCTGTATACAGTCTGGATGAATCTCTCTGTATACAGTCTGGGTGAATCTCTCTGTATACAGTCTGGATGAATCTCTCTGTATACAGTCTGGGTGAATCTCTCTGTATACAGTCTGGGTTAATCTCTCTGTATACAGTCTGGGTGAATCTCTCTGTATACAGTCTGGGTGAATCTCTATGTATACAGTCTGGGTGAATCTCTCTGTATACAGTCTGGTTGAATCTTGTGACACAAGCTGGTTCTGTTAAATGGTATTGATGCAAGTGACAATTAATACAGCTACAACCTTTTAATGTGTGCCATTTTTGTTCTGATATAGCTTACATCAGTTCAATATCGTCATATTATTTATTGTTATTGGGAATATTTCCCCCTTATACAGAAAGGTTGCTATAGCAACATCAGGTGTTCCATTTCCAATGTAGCAATTGCTGTCGGCTAACAATGAGAGGACAAATTGTTCCTAATAAATGGAGCACTATAATACTGCCTTTAAAGATACCAATGAAGAGATTTAGTGTGTGATTAATTACTGAAATATAAAAATTTCCCATAGGAATATATATATTATACAGATACAGTAATTTGAACCCTTGTTAAAGTATATGTTGACAAGTAACTGCCCCTTGAATACTCCTTAAGGATGATACTAATTTAATTGGTTTCCTCTGTTTTTATCGTTGTTTCCTTTGCACCACATGCTACCAATTTTCATCCATTTGTCTGATCTTAATAATTATTAAATTATTTAACCTCAGCAGATATCGTACAGTATATCCAATCGCAGATATCGTACAGTATATCCAATCGCAGATATCGTACAGTGTATCCAATCGCAGATATCGTACAGTATATCCAATCGCAGATATCGTACAGTATATCCAATTGCAGATATCGTACAGTATATCCAATCGCAGATATCGTACAGTATATCCAATCGCAGATATCGTACAGTATATCCAATCGCAGATATCGTACAGTATATCCAATCGCAGATATCGTACAGTATATCCAATCGCAGATATCGTATCCATCGCAGATATCGTACAGTATATCCAATCGCAGATATCGTACAGTATATCCAATCGCAGATATCGTACAGTATATCCAATCGCAGATATCGTACAGTATATCCAATCGCAGATATCGTACAGTATATCCAATCGCAGATATCGTACAGTATATCCAATCGCAGATATCGTACAGTATATCCATTCGCAGATATCGTACAGTATATCCAATCGCAGATATCGTACAGTATATCCAATCGCAGATATCGTACAGTATATCCAATCGCAGATATCGTACAGTATATCCAATCGCAGATATCGTACAGTATATCCAATCGCAGATATCGTACAGTATATCCAATCGCAGATATCGTACAGTATATCCAATCGCAGATATCGTACAGTATATCCAATCGCAGATATCGTACAGTATATCCAATCGCAGATATCGTACAGTATATCCAATCGCAGATATCGTACAGTATATCCAATCGCAGATATCGTACAGTATATCCAATCGCAGATATCGTACAGTATATCCAATCGCAGATATCGTACAGTATATCCAATCGCAGATATCGTACAGTATATCCAATCGCAGATATCGTACAGTATATCCAATCGCAGATATCGTACAGTATATCCAATCGCAGATATCGTACAGTATATCCAATCGCAGATATCGTACAGTATATCCAATCGCAGATATCGTACAGTATATCCAATCGGTAGTTTGCATTAATAAATTGTTATTAATTAATTAACATGACGTTGATAAAATCTCATTTGTCATACCCCAACATCTGGTTCGGGAACAACAGTAAAAACAAAGGATTCCAACTAAAAGGACTAATATACATTTCGGAATAAGTCCGACTTTATCTGCCAAGGGAGGTAATAGAAAAAATGGAGGTAATAGAAAAACCAGCGATTTTGCTATTGTATGATTTTTAATATTGAATATACAACGTCTAGTGGTAGTATCGTGTCTAGTCGTGTGCAAACATTTCAAACATGAAACCATTCCATTACTATTGTGATCATGCATTCGTTCCGACATGTCTTGTATGGGCACCACCTTTACATTTAACTGATCATGTTGAATAAATGCAATTATCAGGAATTGTATGGAGTAAAATTGGAAAAAATTAGATGAAAGCAGATAATGAAGTTTGATATTGAAGTTAGGCTATTACTGTGGAATGAATCACGCCTGTCAAATATGTTTTGATCAAGGTCATAGATAAACACTGAAATACAGAATGCTTTAATTGTGATCAGTGTTTTGTGGTCATCTTTTTACAAGATTTCAGTCTCCACTTTTGTTAATTAAGTACTAATTAAAAAATTAAAACGAAAATGTAGTACGGTTTCTATTATGCAAGGTTGACTGGTCTGTTTATTGCAAACCACTTTTCTTTTTTAAGTTATTTGCTGCTGTTTAATGTTCAAGGTTTTGATTCGTAATCGGTAGTACATAGTAGATTAATTGATACTGTAATTGCATTTTATGTACCGTTATATCTTAATTGTTTGGAAGAAATGTTTGTTTTGTAATATTTGTAATTACTGGGCAGGAACAACGTTTCTGTGTGGACTCGGAAGTCGGGCCTATGTCTATCAATTTATCAAATGTGCACAACTGCAGTAGTTTTGCAGTGAGTTTGTGCAGAAGTTGAGCAGGAACAGCACTATGTGTGCAGTAGTTGTGCAGGAACAGCACTATTTGTGCAGTAGTTGTACAGGAAAAGCACTATTTGTGCAGTAGTTGTACAGGAAATGCACTATTTGTGCAGTAGTTGTGCAGGAACAGCACTATTTGTGCAGTAGTTGTACAGGAACAGCACAATTTGTGCAGTAGTTGTACAGGAACAGCACTATTTGTGCAGTAGTTGTACAGGAACAGCACTATTTGTGCAGTAGTTGTACAGGAAATGCACTATTTGTGCAGTAGTTGTGCAGGAACAGCACAAATTGTGCAGTAGTTGTGCAGGAACAGCACTATTTGTGCAGTAGTTGTGCAGGAACAGCACTATTTGTGCAGTAGTTGTACAGGAACAGCACTATTTGTGCAGTAGTTGTACAGGAACAGCACTATTTGTGCAGTAGTTGTGCAGGAACAGCACTATTTGTGCAGTAGTTGTACAGGAACAGCACTATTTGTGCAGTAGTTGTGCAGGAACAGCACTATTTGTGCAGTAGTTGTACAGGAACAGCACTATTTGTGCAGTAGTTGTACAGGAACAACACATGCTGGACGATGTTGACATAGCGAGGCGGGTTTCAAACATGGCTTATACCTATGTAATTGCTCGACAATGTCGCCATAATGGTGCTGGTTGCAGAACGGGCGTGCATCTATGTTATTGTTGGACAACGCCGCCATAACGTTACGAGGTCCAAGCCTGGCTTATGACTGTTATATGTTAGCTAAACTGGAGTGGACAAGAGCTCACAAGTATGGATATTAGAGACTGTTTAGAGGTTTTGGTATGGTTTCTATGGTTACCTCGCGGGCCATCTTCTTTTCATGAATGGCTAGTTTTACTCGATTAACAATTTCGTATGTAATTTAAATGTCAAAACTGAAATTAAATAGTCATTATTATTGCATTCTGTATTAGAGAGATCATTTTCAAGATTTGTGAGGATAAAGTGACATTGATATGTTACGGTGTTATATGCTTTGTTGATTTTCAATGAAAATCCTACAAAAATATGTCACAAAATCCCTTTCTTTCACTCATTATGCTGTATAAGAAAACATAGCTGTATGTATGTGTTGCATGCTAGCGGCTAGGCCATTTGAGATAACTTCCCCGCTCTCGATATTAATGGTAAATGAATAAGACGCCTGTATAAAACTGGTAGCACACTAAACGGAGAGAAATTCATTGTTATTTGATAATTTGGGTTACATTGTTGGCAATTATGTATGTGTCTATTGGAACAACATGGCGGAATTTAAATATTTCTTCTTTGTAGTTAACAACAAAATGCACTATGATTATACAGCCATTTTAAACTATATAATTAGTTTTCTTGTATATATATCATCCAGGTTATAAGAAAATGTCCCATTTTATTTGCAATTAACATGATTAACATTAATTTCAAAATGGCCACCTCAATCCAAAAAATATTTTAACATTGTAAAGTGTTAAATGAGGTCTCTGATCACTTTCTGTAATTCCCTTTGCTGGCTGCTTAACGCAGGTTTCACTGCAATGTAAACAGTTTATATAATACAAGAAATGAAATACATATGTGTCTATATAGACATGATAGACAAGCTCAATCAAATATACGTGGAAGTCGTGATGTGTGTCTATATAGACATGATAGACAAGCTCAATCAAATATACGTGGAAGTCGTGATGTGTGTCTATATAGACATGATAGACAAGCTCGATCAAATATACGTGGAAGTCGTGATGTGTGTCTATATAGACATGATAGACAAGCTCGATCGAATATACGTGGAAGTCGTGATGTGTGTCTATATAGACATGATAGACAAGCTCGATCAAATATACGTGGAAGTCGTGATGTGTGTCTATATAGACATGATAGACAAGCTCAATCAAATATACGTGGAAGTCGTGATGTGTGTCTATATAGACATGATAGACAAGCTCGATAAAATATACGTGGAAGTCGTGATGTGTGTCTATATAGACATGATAGACAAGCTCGATCAAATATACATGGAAGTAGTGATGTGTGTCTATATAGACATGATAGACAAGCTCGATCAAATATACGTGGAAGTCGTGATGTGTGTCTATATAGACATGATAGACAAGCTCGATCAAATATACATGGAAGTCGTGATGTGTGTCTATATAGACATGATAGACAAGCTCGATCAAATATACGTGGAAGTCGTGATGTGTGTCTATATAGACATGATAGACAAGCTCAATCAAATATACGTGGAAGTCGTGATGTGTGTCTATATAGACATGATAGACAAGCTCGATAAAATATACGTGGAAGTCGTGATGTGTGTCTATATAGACATGATAGACAAGCTCGATCAAATATACATGGAAGTAGTGATGTGTGTCTATATAGACATGATAGACAAGCTCGATCAAATATACGTGGAAGTCGTGATGTGTGTCTATATAGACATGATAGACAAGCTCGATCAAATATACATGGAAGTCGTGATGTGTGTCTATATAGACATGATAGACAAGCTCGATCAAATATACTGGAAGTGTGATGTGTGTCTATATAGACATGATAGACAAGCTCGATCAAATATACGTGGAAGTCGTGATGTGTGTCTATATAGACATGATAGACAAGCTCGATAAATATACATGGAAGTCGTGATGTGTGTCTATATAGACATGATAGACAAGCTCGATCAAATATACGTGGAAGTCGTGATGTGTGTCTATATAGACATGATAGACAAGCTCAATCAAATATACGTGGAAGTCGTGATGTGTGTCTATATAGACATGATAGACAAGCTCATAAATATACGTGGAAGTCGTGATGTGTGTCTATATAGACATGATAGACAAGCTCGATCAAATATACTGGAAGTGTGATGTGTGTCTATATAGACATGATAGACAAGCTCGATCAAATATACGTGGAAGTCGTGATGTGTGTCTATATAGACATGATAGACAAGCTCGATCAAATATACATGGAAGTCGTGATGTGTGTCTATATAGACATGATAGACAAGCTCGATCAAATATACATGGAAGTCGTGATGTGTGTCTATATAGACATGATAGACAAGCTCGATCAAATATACGTGGAAGTCGTGATGTGTGTCTATATAGACATGATAGACAAGCTCAATCAAATATACGTGGAAGTCGTGATGTGTGTCTATATAGACATGATGGACAAGCTCGATCAAATATACGTGGAAGTCGTGATGTGTGTCTATATAGACATGATAGACAAGCTCGATCAAATATACATGGAAGTAGTGATAGATCAGTTGTAGCGCATTCGCTTCAGGTGCTCAAAGCTCCAGAGTTCGAGCCCCGCTGGAACCGTTACGATTGTGACCTTTGGCAAGGCATTTAAATTCCACTTGCCTCTTCTCTCGTGGCGATGGATTCCATCAGGAATTGAGTCTCGAGAGTGATTAATATAAGTTGTAAGAACTTCTTTCCCAATCGAGCTAAAATAAATTTGTATCAACTAAATAAAGTTACAAAATGACACACCACTTAGCCATGTGCTTACTTCCACTTTATTTATTTTACAACGATTGCGAAACAAGCTTTAACAACTTATATTAATCACTCTCGTTGGCGCAGATGTAAGCGTAAATGTGGTCATTCGTGTGGGAGGAAACCGGAGAAAACCCACCTGTCCGATCTGGCGACCACCGTACCATCTCGCATACTTCCCGATCCGAGGATTGCATTGGTGAGAAGCGAGCGCGCTAACCACTGCGTTAATCGGACAGCCAATGATTGAGTCTGTATTCCTATATACAAGACTGGCGATGCACCTGTCACACACATCCCTCCTATATACAAGACTGGCGATGCACCTGTCACACACATATCCCTCCTATATACAAGACTGGTGCTGCACCTGTCACACACATCCCTCCTATATACAAGACTGGCGATGCACCTGTCACACACATATCCCTCCTATATACAAGACTGGCGATGCACCTGTCACACACATCCGAATAATAAGAGGATATTTGTTTGTTTCAGTGAATGATCGAATTATATTTCATCGAATGAACATTGAGAGCGCCATCTGTGATAATAATAGCTTTCTATGTTCATAATTGAAATATTATTCACTTAAACAAACAAATATTCTTTTTATTTTATGTTGAAAAAGTGTTTTTATGAAAGAAAACGATGCAACCATGCACGAAATGGTGCTTTCAACCAGTGTAATAACACAGTTTATTTCACTGGTAAATTTCTATATTTCATTGGAAGATATGAAATAAATTACCATTGTTATTATAGGCTATTAGTAAAATGTTTGTTCTACATGTAAGATGTACATGAGATGGATTCAGCGGTACAAATAGGAAATGTTGAAATATTGTGAAGAGGCGGTCAAGTGGCCCCTCCATATTTACACAACTTTCAAGATGAAAGATTGGTATATGGGAGTTAGTTAAGTGCGAGACATTCGCAAACAGAGCTCTCTTGTCATCAAACAGGATCCCTGTCGTGTTTAAAATGTGTCTTAAGAGCCATGTTTTCATTACAGACGGATTTGTAGTCCAATGGTTAACACGTTGTACTGGTAATCCAGGGATCGCAGGTTCGATCCCTAGCCTCCTGACCCTAATAATTAAGTCTTTCAGGTGGGACGTTAAACCGAAGACCATAAAGCAGTAAATTTTACTGCCCGCTACAACGTAACTGAACTTACAACATATACATGGTTTATCATTATGAGATATAGATAGTCAATATCGCGTCTGTATATCACCGTTCTATTGCCCTAGGTTATATCCTCGTTGATGGTATATGCCGGGTCCATATCACCGTTCTAGTGTTCTTGGTTATATACTCGTTGATGGTATATGCCGGGTGTATATCACCGTTCTAGTGTTCTAGGTTATATACTCGTTGATGGTATATGCCGGGTGTATATCACCGTTCTAGTGTTCTTGGTTATATTCTCGTTGATGGTATATGCCGGGTGTATATCACCGTTCTAGTGTTCTTGGTTATATTCTCGTTGATGGTATATGCCGGGTGTATATCACCGTTCTAGTGCTCTAGGTTATATCCTCGTTGATGGTATATGCCGGGTGTATATCACTGTTCTAGTGCTCTAGGTTATATACTCGTTGATGGTATATGCCGGGTGTATATCACCGTTCTAGTGCTCTAGGTTATATCCTCGTTGATGGTATATGCCGGGTGTATATCACCGTTCTAGTGCTCTAGGTTATATCCTCGTTGATGGTATATGCCGGGTGTATATCACGTTCTAGTGCTCTAGGTTATATACTCGTTGATGGTATATGCCGGGTGTATATCACCGTTCTAGTGCTCTAGGTTATACTCGTTGATGGTATATGCCGGGTGTATATCACGTTCTAGTGCTCTTGGTTATATCCTCGTTGATGGTATATGCCGGGTGTATATCACCGTTCTAGTGCCCTTGGTTATATGCTCGTTGATGGTATATGCCGGGTGTATATCACCGTTCTAGTGCTCTTGGTTATATCCTCGTTGATGGTATATGCCGGGTGTATATCACCGTTCTAGTGCCCTTGGTTATATACTCGTTGATGGTATATGCCGGGTGTATATCACCGTTCTAGTGCTCTAGGTTATATTCTCGTTGATGGTATATGCCGGGTGTATATCACCGTTCTAGTGCTCTAGGTTATATTCTCGTTGATGGTATATGCCGGGTGTATATCACCGTTCTAGTGCTCTTGGTTATATCCTCGTTGATGGTATATGCCGGGTCCATATCACTGTTCTGCTGGTGTTCATGGCTGGGTGTATATCACCATTATAGCGCTATCGGCTGTGTGTATATCACCATTATAGCGCTATCGGCTGGGTGTATATCACCATTATAGCGCTATCGGCTGGGTGTATATCACTGTTCTCTAGCGCTATCGGCTGAGTGTATATCACTGTTCTCTAGCGCTATCGGCTGGGTGTATATCACTGTTCTCTAGCGCTATCGGCTGAGTGTATATCACTGTTCTCTAGCGCTATCGGCTGGGTGTATATCACTGTTCTCTAGCGCTATTGGCTATGCTCAGAGAGAGAGAGACGTGTTAGAGATATAGATGTTGTAGACTAGAATCTTTTCCCATTGTAACACTCGTAGAAGGAATGGACTAGAATCATTGCTCACTGTGACAGCATACCTTCACCGTAGTTACTAACTTGCATTGATTTTGTTTCGTCACATTTTGTATACGGATATATAATGTTTCCATAATGAAATACAATTAAACCTGTGTTAGTGGTCACTTCCATTAAGCAGCAAACCTGTATTAAGCAGCCAGTTAGCAGATTCCCAATATGTTGTTTTATTATATGTTTGACCTCTAGTAAGCAGCCACCTGTGCTAAGCAGCCACTCTCTTTCATTCCCTTGGCTGGCTGCTTAAGACAGGTTTAACTGTAAACATAATTCTATTAGTATGTGTTGCATTGTTTATGTTTTCAGCTGGATATATTATAATATTATACTGATAAAAGGTGTAGTTGTAATCGATACTGGTGGCTAGATAGACGTCTGATATATGACATTCTCGAGTGTTTCCACTAAATGCACCACACATGGTCGTGTTTACCTGTACTTTGTTACCTTGGTGTTGAGCTCAAGCTTATGATGTCTTCGTAACCTTTCTACTTCACAAGTCATGCATTGATCTGCATATCTGTACATAAACCTACTTCTTTAGATCATCAAATAATGAACAAATATAGCTCCGTGGCCAAGTGGTTAAGATCGCCGACTTCAAATCACTTGCCCCCCCTTTACCGCCGCTTGTTCGAATCCCACTGGAGGTCTGGAATTATTTTATGTGAGGAAACTTTCCAGCTGGCTTGCGGAAGGTTGTAGTTCTACACGGTGCCCACCCACCCCTGAAATACTGCTCGTAAGGGCACCCGGGGCATTCCTCCACCAATAATAGCTGGAAAGTCTCCATATGACCTAAGCTGAACCCAAAAACAAAAATATGTATGGCCACATGAGCTTGGATTCTTCAGTGAATCCTGTGATACTGGTCACCTATTAAGCATGCAACCCGTTGCACGCTAGCGGCAAATACAATCACTTTTGCAAAAAGCGTAGAGCCAGATCAGATGGCACAGATAGGCAACGGATTAAGCAACCAGTTTCTAGATTACAAATATATTGTTTTATTATACATTTGACCTATATTAAGCAGCCACACCTATGGTTTATACAAATTTATTTGAGCTCAATTGCGAAACAAGTTATTACAACTTATATTAATCACTCTCCTGATGGAAACCATCGCCACGAGGGACAAAGAAGAGGCAACGTGAAATTTAAGTGCCTTACCTAAGGGCACAATCGTAACGGCTCCAGCGGGGCTTGAACTCCAGACCTTTCGCACCTGAAGCGAACGCTGCGCTATCACGACTTCCACCTATGGTAATTGCTAAGAAGCAACTTTCTGTGATTCCCTTTGCTGGTTGCTTTGACTGTATATCTGTGCTTTATAAACTATGTCTCTACTGTGTAATGACAAGGCGTATCGAGTGTCAAGGGTCTATAGGCAGGCTGGAAGATGCCTTGATGGAGACAAGGTCCAGTTTCACCATAGTTTACATGCAAGCAAACTTGATCGCGTGTCATAATTCAGAAAGTAATCGTAAAAGAAAATCCTCTGCTTTCTTTTTTATTTAACCCTTTCAACACCAAGTAACTGACATGGACTGGTCCATGATATTTTTAGACCAATAAATTAATAACAAAATTATATTTGGATCAGTTCATTTATCAAAATGGGTAATTTTTTCTCTAAAAATAGTTATATTACTTGAAAAAAGTGCAGATCCTGATGAGACGGCTCATCACGAGCCGGCTCATCTGGATCTACACTTTTTTGTAAGCCAATTTAGAGGTCTGTGGTGTTGAAAGGGTTAAGCTTTTATTTATTTTACAACGATTGCGTAGTAAGTTTTAACAATTTATATTAATCACTCTCGTTGACGTGGATGAAAGCGTAAATGTGGTCATTCGTGTTGGAGGAAACCAGAGTACCTGGAGGCGACCCACCTGTGCGATCTGGCGACCACCGTACTATCTCACATACTTCCCGGTCCGAGGATCGAACCCGGATTGCATTGGGTAGAAGCAAGCGTGCTAGCCACTGTGCTAATCGGACAGCCAATCCTCTCCTTGATGTAGCAAGAACTATTTTATAATTGACAGGGAGGGACTCTTGCTGGACTTTCTCACAATAACTATAGTAATTGTATAAGTTACTATCATTTATCCTACCTTCATGTGTAATAATGGCAAAGACTGCCCTCCTAATAAACTTTGCTTTATTAATCAATGCCTAATAAATCTTTTGTGACGTCATAACGCTGTGTGGCCGCCTCCGTGGTCGAGTGGTTAAGGTAGCTGACTTGTATACCACTGTAACCTATCATCTCTGATGGTCACGGGTTCGAGCCCCGCTCAGACCGTGTCTCATTTATATGAAAAAGTTGGCAGTTTCTTACGGAGGTTGGTGCACCCAAGTACTGGTTAACCGCTGGAGCCTGCCCAGGAAAGGTGTTGTTAAGTAAACTGCCCGCCGGCGATATAGCCCAAAATGGTGCTGATGCAGGCGTAAAACCCGAAATATAACATAACATAGCGCTATGTGTATGAAGTTGTGACATCGTAATGCTGATGTATGAAGGCATATGTTCACAGATAGGATGATAAACCTCAGCTGCTCAGGTCATGAATATTCAGTAATTTTTCTTCTCTAAAACTTCATTTTTTATCAGAACATAGGATAAAGAATATTGGATTACCCTTCTTATAAATTTTAAATTATTGCAGCTGGTCTCCCGAAAAAATAAAGGCTCCAAGGCTCCAACTCGTCTAATAAATTACAATTTATAAGACAGTAACCTAATATTCACTATATTTTATGTTGATGGTCTCTCTATGGCCTGCTCTAGTGGAAGGTCGTGGGTTCAACCCTCTCAGGTGAGATATCAAATTCATTCTTCATTTCTTGTTCTTGCAATGGAACATATAATTAAACAGCTCACAGAATGTATCTAAACTAGTTCAATACCTGGGAGGCGGGGCTTTTAAACAATTGAAGCCGAGGGCCAGATCCTTTACTGTAGTATACTGTGCATGCAGTGCGGCTGTTGAGAGGTGGCTACCGGTATGTGCCACGCAGTTGTAGCCCTCGGCTTGAAAGCGGAACAGTGTGGCTGCCATCAGCATAGCATGTGTAGATAAGCTGCAGTGGGAATAAAATTTGCTGGTACCAGGTACCAGATGGTACCAGCTGTGTAGAAGGGCATGGGATAAATCACAAGCTTCTTACATTTATGTATCGTCCACCTGTTTGGGATGAACTACATGTGGTGATGAGTCGTAAAATACCAGTACTTTGTCCTCCACCCTGCTTACCCTGTCAAGTGGGGACCAGGGATTACAAGTGATGGGTGTAGTATTGAGAGCAAGGGATAGTTACTGCAGCATCTGTTGATGATTTGCCCTGCTTACCCTGCCAAGTGGGGACCAGGGATTACAAGTGATGGGTGTGGTATTGAGAGCAATAGATAGCTAGTGCAGCATCTGTTGATGATTTGCCCTCCACCCACCCTGCTTACACTGCCAAGTGGGGACCAGGGATTACAAGTGATGGGTGTAGTATTGAGAGCAAGGGATAGTTACTGCAGCATCTGCTGATGATTTGCCCTACACCCGCCTACCCGGCCAAGTGGGGACCAGGGATTACAAGTTATGGGTGTAGTATTGAGAGCAAGGGATAGCTAGTGCAGCATCTGTTGATGATTTGCATTTAATTAATCATAGATTACCATCATCACATTAACTTAAGAATAAATAAACACTAAATCCGGAAAGCTTTTGCTGTAGGCCATATTAATGTTCATTAACTGTAAACTATTCTGCTTATGCATATTCAGTATATACAGCGTTGGATATTCGCACACGCCAACTCGCCATGGCGATAACGTTTTTAGACTGGCGAGAAACGTTTACTACGCACTCGACATCGTGGCGAGATGTCTTATTTTATAGCCCTTGACGAGTTTGTTGAAGTTCATACTCGCCTGAACCAGGATACAAAGTATCTTCGCCATTTTAGGCGCTTTTTCTCATCAAATTAACAAAATTTCAAATATTCTGTGCCTCCATTTTGGTTTCCGGTTATGACGTCATTTCGGGAAAACCCGTGTTTTCATTGGGATTCCGCTTGTAAGCTACGGCCTTGAGCGCGAGCCAAAGTCAATCAACAAGACAAAAACATAACTGTTAGCATGGAAAGGTTTTTAATAAAAAAGCCCCCCCCCCTGTTAATGGAGACCAGGTCCAAAAGAAGGATTTGATGATTATAACTCTGATGAAGATGATAATGAAATAATGGAGGCAGATATCAACAAATGGATTGTTCATGATCAAGAGGACAGTGACATCTTATAAATGTGCAGCTTTGCAATCATAGGTCCTGGAGCATTTACAGGCATTTTGATTTCCCTCATTATATTGATTGATTCATTGTTCATATTATGTAAATAAATAAAGAGTTTAACATTTTGGAAAAAGTATTGTCCAATCACTTTGAAAAAGTGTGGTCTTGTTTTACAACAATCCCCGACAAAATAAGCAACATGACACTACATGTAATTTTGACATGATGACTCTCTTCAGCAGTAATTTTATTCACAAAAACCGTGACAAAGTAAATTTGTTGTGCATTTTGTTTCGACACCTTTATGCATCATGATCTGAAAAGAAAACTCAGTTACTTACATAGCAATTTTGAAGAAAAATTATCTAAAAAAGTGACAAAATTTAAGATAAAAAAAAGAGGTTGATTTTACCCCAAAGTCCACCAGAATGCACCATTGTGTCTACTTAAAAATATTTTCCGGGGGTGCCGGACCCCCCTAGCATGGCAAGTGCCTGTGGCACTTGCATCCGGTTGCTTTGCCACCGGACAGAACCACATTCAATGACCTGTACCATTTATTTGCGGCCGGAACTAATTCTTAAGTACAGGCCAAAAATTGGCCTGTACTATTTCATCTTGGCCGGAACATATTGACACGAGTATCCAACACTGTATATATTGTAACAATTGTTTTCATTAAAGTTTAAAAGGAAAACGACATTGGCTTTGAAATCTAGCAGCACACAAATGTGACTTGCTGTTCCCACATCTTGTATTTCTGTCCCCACATCTTGTATTTCTGTCCCACATCTTGTATTTCTGTCCCCACATCTTGTATTTCTGTCCCCACATCTTGTATTTCTGTCCCACATCTTGTATTTCTGTCCCCACATCTTGTATTTCTGTCCCCACATCTTGTATTTCTGTCCCCACATCTTGTATTTCTGTCCCACATCTTGTATTTCTGTCCCCACATCTTGTATTTCTGTCCCCACATCTTGTATTTCTGTCCCACATCTTGTATTTCTGTCCCACATCTTGTATTTCTGTCCCCACATCTTGTATTTCTGTCCCACATCTTGTATTTCTGTCCCCACATCTTGTATTTCTGTCCCCACATCCCCACGTTTACATTGATACCCATGTTACGTTTACATTGTTTCCATGTTATGTTTACATTGTTTCCCATGCTACGTTTACATTGTTTCCCAGGTTACGTTTACATTGATACCCATGTTACGTTTACATTGTTTCCATGTTATGTTTACATTGTTTCCCATGCTATGTTTACATTGTTTCCCATGTTACGTTTACATTGTTTCCCATGCTATGTTTATGTTGTTTCCCATGCTACGTTTACATTGTTTCCCATGCTATGTTTATGTTGTTTCCCATGCTACGTTTACATTGTTTCCCAGGTTATGTTTACATTGTTTACCAGGTTGCGTTTACATTGTTTCCCATGCTATGTTTACATTGTTTCCCAAGTTACGTTTACATTGTTTCCCATGCTACTTGTACGTTGTTTCCCAGGTTACGTTTACATTGTTTCCCATGTTACGTGCACACTGTTTCCCATACATTGTTTCCCATGTTACGTGCACATTGTTTCCCAGGTTACGTTTACATTGTTTCCCAAGTTACGTTTACATTGTTTCCCATGCTACTTGTACGTTGTTTTCCATGTTACATTTACATTGATTCCCATGTTATGTTTACATTGTTTCCCAGGCTACGTTTACGTTGTTTCCCATGCTACTTGTACGTTGTTTCCCATGCTACTTGTACGTTGTTTCCCATGCTACTTGTATGTTGTTTCCCATGCTACTTGTACGTTGTTTCCCATGCTACATTTACATTGTTTCCCATGCTACTTGTACGTTGTTTCCCATGCTACTTGTACGTTGTTTCCCATGCTACATTTACATTGTTTCCCATGCTACTTGTACGTTGTTTCCCATGCTACATTTACATTGTTTCCCATGCTACTTGTACATTGTTTCCCATGCTACTTGTACATTGTTTCCCATGCTACTTGTACGTTGTTTCCCATGCTACTTGTACGTTGTTTCCCATGCTACTTGTACATTGTTTCCCATGTTACTTGTGCATTGTTTCCCATGCTACTTGTACGTTGTTTCCCATGCTACGTTTACATTGTTTCCCATGCTACTTGTACGTTGTTTCCCATGCTACTTGTACATTGTTTCCCATGCTACTTGTACGTTGTTTCCCATGCTACGTTTACATTGTTTCCCATGCTACTTGTACATTGTTTCCCATGCTACTTGTACGTTGTTTCCCATGCGACTTGTACGTTGTTTCCCATGCGACTTGTACGTTGTTTCCCATGCTACTTGTACATTGTTTCCCATGCTACTTGTATGTTGTTTCCCATGCTACTTGTACGTTGTTTCCCATGCTACTTGTACGTTGTTTCCCATGCTACTTGTACATTGTTTCCCATGCTACTTGTACGTTGTTTCCCATGCTACTTGTACGTTGTTTCCCATGCTACTTTACTTGTACGTTGTTTCCCATGCTACTTGTACGTTGTTTCCCATGCTACTTGTACGTTGTTTCCCATGCTATGTGTACATTGTTTCCCATGCTACTTGTATGTTGTTTCCCATGCTACTTGTACGTTGTTTCCCATGCTACTTGTACGTTGTTTCCCATGCTACTTGTACGTTGTTTCCCATGCTACTTGTACGTTGTTTCCCATGCTACTTGTACGTTGTTTCCCATGCTACTTGTATGTTGTTTCCCATGCTACTTGTACGTTGTTTCCCATGCTACTTGTACGTTGTTTCCCATGCTACTTTACTTGTACGTTGTTTCCCATGCTACTTGTACGTTGTTTCCCATGCTACTTGTACGTTGTTTCCCATGCTATGTGTACATTGTTTCCCATGCTACTTGTATGTTGTTTCCCATGCTACTTGTACGTTGTTTCCCATGCTACTTGTACGTTGTTTCCCATGCTACTTGTATGTTGTTTCCCATGCTACTTGTACGTTGTTTCCCGGTCCGCCTCCGTGGTCGAGTGGTTATGGTCGCTGACTTGTATACCACTGTAACCTATCATCACTGATGGTCACGGGTTCGAGCCCCGCTCAGGCCGTGTCTCATTTATATGAAAAAGTTGGCAGTTTCTTACGGAGGTTGGTGCACCCAAGTACTGGTTAACCGCTGGAGCCTGCCCAGGAAAGGTGTTGTTAGGTAAACTGCCCGCCGGCGATATAGCCCAAAATGGTGCTGATGCAGGCGTAAAACCCGAAATATAACATAACATAACATAACGTTGTTTCCCATGCTACTTGTACATTGTTTCCCATGCTACTTGTATGTTGTTTCCAATGCTACGTTTACATTGTTTCCCATGCTACTTGTACGCTGTTTCCCATGTTACGTTTACATTGATTCCTACACATAGTTGCTTGTTAGGTTGTCATCTAGAACACACATCACTGTTCGTACTCATTATTGTCAGCATCATTGTAATGAGTAGCTATTGGACAGCTCTGCTACATTTACCTATACATAATGGATGAGGTGTTGTAGATAAAAACAAGGGTTATATGATACATAACTTGTGTGGCTGGAGACCAGATGATTGCCCAGTGTATGCTCCACTTCATATATATGCAATTAATCTAATGACTATTGGCTTTTGATAGGCTGAGTGGAGAAGTGTCTCTGGGGTTTTCTATGGGTGTTCAGGGATGGCAGAAGCAATCAACATGCTAACAATAGATAATCTGGCCACCACTGGGCTTAATGATATTGACAATTAATTATCACTCTTAATTTGATATTTCTGTGATTATATATGTATTGGTTTGTATCGAAATTTGATGTCATAGTTTTTTTTATTATGAAATAATTTATGTTCCACCATTATTTTAAATGATACCATGACTCAGTGTTAATACAGATCATTAGACATCATCATTGTGCACCAATATTAGCACTGTGTGCTAGCTTGTACAAAGAAGGGATGTAGCTGTATACATGTCAGGCAAGAACTTTTCACCTCAATCACTTCAGTCTGGTGTGTCCTACCTTCATCAATCTTGTATGTTTTACGTTTATTTATCGTCGCTACCTCCGCCCCGCCTCTGTGGTCGAGTGGTTAAGGTCACTGACTTGTATACCACTGTAACCTATCATCACTGATGGTCACGGGTTCGAGCCACGCTCGGGCCGTGTCTCATTTATATGAAAAAGTTGGCAGTTTCTTACGGAGGTTGGTGCACCCAAGTACTGGTTAACCGCTGGAGCCTGCCCAGGAAAGGTGTTGTTAGGTAAACTGCCCGCCAGCGATATAGCCCGAAATGGTGCTGATGCAGGCGTAAAACCTGAAATATAAATAAATAAATACAAAGAAGGGAGGTAATCCATACACTACTGTTTGAGAGCTTTTATTGAACAGCAGTGTTTTATCTAGAGTTGTTTACCTTTAACATCTGGCTAGTGTTTTTTAGTTGGAAAAATTGTTAGAAATGGGTCAATGATTCAAGTGAGTAAAAAAAGCATTTGAACTGCAAAATAGGATCACCAGGTTCGATTGATCGTCCAACCATAAGAATAGTCATTGTTATAGATGGCTAAATCGAGGTCCCAGATATCCGTGTTATTATAAGTACCAGGGCAGGGAGGCAACTGGAATTGGGATGTCTTCTGCATTGTACAAAATATAAAATGACTAACTGGAGGCATCACTAATGGACTATGGAGGGCTATTCATGGAAACATCACTAACACGCTTAATAAAAAATACAGTGATAATTTCATTTATGTAAGTCCAAAGATCAATATTAAATTACATAATTTACTTAAAACTACTGGTTTGTTATGAATACAAGAAACTTTATAGTAACTATTGTTTTATTGTGAAGTTTATACGTATAATACAGCTGCAGCGGATGGGGCCGGAAGAATAGTACTTGTGTAGTAGAATAAACTGTGAGACCGATTACGCTTGTGTAGTAGAATAAACCGTGAGACCGGTTACGCTTGTGTAGTAGAATAAACCGTGAGACAGGTTACGCTTGTGTAGTAGAATAAACCGTGAGACCGGTTACGCTTGTGTAGTAGAATAAACCGTGAGACCGGTTACGCTTGTGTAGTAGAATAAACCGTGAGACCGGTTACGCTTGTGTAGTAGAATAAACCATGAGACCGGTTACGCTTGTGTAGTAGAATAAACCGTGAGACAGGTTACGCTTGTGTAGTAGAATAAACCGTGAGACAGGTTACGCTTGTGTAGTAGAATAAACCGTGAGACAGGTTACGCTTGTGTAGTAGAATAAACCGTGATACCGGTTACGCTTGTGTAGTAGAATAAACCGTGAGACCGGTTACGCTTGTGTAGTAGAATAAACCGAGACCGGTTACGCATGTGTAGTAGAATAAACCGTGAGACTGGTTACGCTTGTGTAGTAGAATAAACCGAGACCGGTTACGCTTGTGTAGTAGAATAAACCGGGAGACCGGTTACGCTTGTGTAGTAGAATAAGCCGAGACCGGTTACGCTTGTGTAGTAGAATAAACCGGGAGACCGGTTACGCTTGTGTAGTAGAATAAACCGGGAGACCGGTTACGCTTGTGTAGTAGAATAAACCGGGAGACCGGTTACGCTTGTGTAGTAGAATAAACCGAGACCGGTTACGCTTGTGTAGTAGAATAAACCGTGAGACCGGTTACGCTTGTGTATTAGAATAAATGGAGCATTACATCTTCTCCTGGACAGGATTGTGTCAGCTGTATTAGCAATCATACATAGGTGTTACCACTGCTGCATGACCAGGGAAGGGATATGTTTTCCTGAAATCCGCCAGAAAATAGAATGCTGTCGGCTAGGCTTCAGTAACTTTGGAAAGTTCTTAGAAATATGCAAAGATCGAGTTTTACGCTTTGTTTTTTCTATCAGCCGGGTGTGGAATTTTGTTATTTAGAGGGAGAGAGATGTCTATGTACATGACACACAATCAACGTAATATTGTATTAATACTTGGTAGAATATGCAGCAAAAGCACCAGTTCATTCACTGTAGCAAACCGACTTGGTCAAAGTTCTAATTGATTGGATTGAAGGTTCGAATCTCGTCAGGGGTTCGTTCTGATAAGGCCGGTTGGTGAGCCGCCAGCTAGTTAAATCATGGATACCGATTGCCTACCAGCCTGGCGCCTGCCTGGCATACAAGCATAGGATTCGGGACGTACTGATGTTCATAAAAAGAGGTGTCTCATAAGTCAGAAATGGCTGGCCCTTTAAATAGGTGTGACACTGTAATAAACACACACTTTACTTTATAGAGTTACTGTATTATCTGTAATTATATATATTTAAATTATCTTCCTTGTGTAATGAAATGTCGCATTTCCGTTACTTTTTAAAGCTTAATCGAATCATGTGATATTCAAATTAATATTGCTGGCAAGGTATTATAACGTACCATGACTTCATGGTTCCATGATCTCCGGGGACAACATGTCTCATGCCTGGCTTCCAGGGACTACATGTCTCATGCCTGGCTTCCAGGGACTACATGTCTCATGCCTGGCTTCCAGGGACTACATGTCTCATGCCTGGCTTCCAGGAACAACATGTCTCGTGCCTGGCTTCCAGGGACCACATGTCTCATACCTGGCTTCCAGGAACCACATGTCTCATGCCTGGCTTCCGGGAACCACATGTCTCATGCTTCCAGGAACCACATGTCTCATGCCTGGCTTCCGGGAACCACATGTCTCATGCTTCCAGGAACCACATGTCTCATGCCTGGCTTCCAGGAACCACATGTCTCATCCCTGGCTTCCAGGAACCACATGTCTCATGCCTGGCTTCCAGGAACCACATGTCTCATACCTGGCTTCCAGGAACCACATGTCTCATACCTGGCTTCCAGGAACCACATGTCTCATACCTGGCTTCCAGGAACCACATGTCTCATGCCTGGCTTCCAGGAACCACACGTCTCATACCTGGCTTCCAGGAACCACATGTCTCATGCCTGGCTTCCAGGAACTACATGTCTCATGCCTGGCTTCCAGGAACCACATGTCTCATGCCTGGCTTCCAGGAACCACATGTCTCTTACCTGGCTTCCAGGAACCACATGTCTCTTACCTGGCTTCCAGGAACCACATGTCTCATACCTGGCTTCCAGGAACCACATGTCTCATGCCTGGCTTCCAGGAACCACATGTCTCATGCCTGGCTTCCAGGAACCACATGTCTCATGCCTGGCTTCCAGGAACCACATGTCTCATGCCTGGCTTCCAGGAACCACATGTCTCATGCCTGGCTTCCGGGAACCACATGTCTCATAGTTGGCTTCCAGGAACCACATGTCTCATGCCTGGCTTCCAGGATCCACATGTCTCTTGCCTGGCTTCCAGGAACAACATGTCTCTTGCCTGGCTTCCAGGAACCACATGTCTCTTACCTGGCTTCCAGGAACCACATGTCTCATGCCTGGCTTCCAGGAACCACATGTCTCATGCCTGGCTTCCAGGAACCACATGTCTCATGCCTGGCTTCCAGGAACCACATGTCTCATGCCTGGCTTCCAGGAACCACATGTCTCATGCCTGGCTTCCGGGAACCACATGTCTCATGCCTGGCTTCCAGGATCCACATGTCTCATGCCTGGCTTCCAGGAACCACATGTCTCATGCCTGGCTTCCAGGAACCACATGTCTCTTGCCTGGCTTCCAGGAACCAATGTCTCATGCCTGGCTTCCAGGACTACATGTCTCGTACCTGGCTTCCAGGGACTACATGTCTCATACCTGGCTTCCAGGAACCACATGTCTCATGCTTCCAGGAACCACATGTCTCATGCCTGGCTTCCAGGAACCACATGTCTCATGCCTGGCTTCCAGGAACCACATGTCTCATGCCTGGCTTCCAGGAACCACATGTCTCATGCCTGGCTTCCAGGAACCACATGTCTCATACCTGGCTTCCAGGAACCACATGTCTCATGCTTCCAGGAACCACATGTCTCATGCCTGGCTTCCAGGAACCACATGTCTCATGCCTGGCTTCCGGGAACCACATGTCTCATAGTTGGCTTCCAGGAACCACATGTCTCATGCCTGGCTTCCAGGAACCACATGTCTCATGCCTGGCTTCCAGGAACCACATGTCTCTTGCCTGGCTTCCAGGAACCACATGTCTCATGCCTGGCTTCCAGGAACCACATGTCTCATGCCTGGCTTCCAGGAACTACATGTCTCATCCCTGGCTTCCAGGAACCACATGTGTCATGCCTGGCTTCCAGGAACCACATGTCTCATAGTTGGCTTCCAGGAACCACATGTCTCATGCCTGGCTTCCAGGGACTACATGTCTCATGCCTGGCTTCCGGGAACCACATGTCTCATAATTGGCTTCCAGGGACTACATGTCTCATGCCTGGCTTCCAGGAACCACATGTCTCATGCCTGGCTTCCAGGAACCACATGTCTCTTGCCTGGCTTCCAGGAACCACATGTCTCATGCCTGGCTTCCAGGAACCACATGTCTCATGCCTGGCTTCCAGGATCCTCATGCCTGGCTTCCAGGAACCACATGTCTCATGCCTGGCTTCCAGGAACCACATGTCTCATGCCTGGCTTCCAGGAACCACATGTCTCTTGTCTGGTTCCATGATCTCCAGTGACCAGATGACTTGCCTGGTTCCAATATTTCCAGGGCAGCTTGTCTAATGAATGCATCGTGCTAATGTAAACCACATTATAGAGTTCCGGGCATTCCAGCGGTTTAACATCGTCACCCCATTTTGTAATTCTCTCTGTGACACTGCGGCAGATGTCGGAACCTCATAAACCGAACTAACAACACCTTTTCAACCAGTTCATAAAAAGTATGTCGAGATACTGTGAACTTTTTTAACAATATTCAAATTAAATTTTGTTAGAAATTTGAACCCTTAAAATGATGACTAAATTGGAAGGAATATGCAAACAACATAGATCCAGATCAGCCGCAGCGTAACACCGCATTTGATCAGGATCTTATGTTATTTGCTATTAAGCCAAGTGTTTTAGCCTCATTATCCGAATATTCAGCAAAGTGTTTTTCGCCCAATTATCTGAATAGCAAACGACATTCTGTACCATCTGATCTGGCTCTGTGCTGTTTGCAAAAATGAATATACTCGTTTCCTGCACAGAAAGGGTTAAAATACGTCGATGGTAATTTGATGCTTACTTCATCTGAACGAGAAGTCGGGTAATTATGATGACATTGATCTATAGATGAACACAAGCATGCAAATTATGTTTCGTGAAGTGGGATTGTCTCCGTGCCCTGACTTGTATTTCCCTGTGTCCACAGGAGACTCTCGCTATATGGAAATATATTCAAATTGACTGCATATTGGGGGACTCTGGACTGTACAAATTGAAGAAGAATGATAACTATTGCATTTTGATAGAAACAGTCAGTGGGAAGAGGGTCTGATTTATTGGAAATATGACTTCTAAAGATTACAGATTTAACATATTTCTTCAGATTGTCTCTGACAAATGTACATTACCATGCATGTATTATGTTGCCCAATTTACTGTGGAAATCCAACAGGAGTTAACCCATTCAACACCAAGTAACTGAAATGGACTTGTCCATGATCAGTTTTTAGACTAATAAATTAATACGAAAATTACATTTGGACCAGTTCATTTATCAAAATGGTGCAGATCCTGATGAGACGGCTCGTCACGAGCCGGCTCATCTGAATATACACTTTTTGTAAGCCTATTTAGAGGTCTGTGGTGTTGAAAGGGTTAAGATTGCGCTTGCTCTGGCTGAACTCCTCACAAAAGTCTACATTTCCTACAAGTTCATGAAAATCCTACACAACATTTTTAGTTATCCAAATACAAGTGAGGGGCTTTGCATTTCTTAGAGTGCTATTCTCTATTCTGCTATTATTAATATCATGATCAATGTCATCAGTTCTAGCATCAATGTCAGCAGTTTATTACCGGCTGCATAATCAACTGCATCATCATCAGCCTCTCCTTTATCATCATCTGCTATGTTATCAGAATGATTATGAGGTGTCATCACATTGTCATGTGTGTTACTAAACAGTATCATCATGATCATTGTTAATTGTTTCGTCTTCTCTTGTGTTGTCAATTACAGTATCATCATTATCATCTTCTTTATCAATTGTTTCATCTTCTCTTGTATTGTCAGCCATTACATATGTTGCCATTACTCCGTATTATAATCATTGTCTGTTTCGATATCATGATTAGTCTTGTCGTCGTCATCATTGTCATCAATATCATCAACTCTTGAGCGTATTATAATCATTGTCTGTTTCGATATCATGATTAGTCTTGTCGTCGTCATCATTGTCATCAATATCATCAACTCTTGAGCAGTTGGTATCATCGCCTCTTGTGAATAGTGTAATGGAAATGCAACAGTAATTGATTGCGTCAATGTAATTTGCTGTAGTATATTCCTGTGTTGAGGCTGTCTATAGATAATTATTTTTCGTATTGAAAACTTGATCGCATTACTGAATGTCACCGGAAAATCATGTCTTCTTGTTCGCCAATCAATACTTTATCAATAGGACTATCAAAGCAAGGAAGGTATGCTTTTACAATGTCATGATGGTGCACAGTGTGGGCACATCAAAGAAAACAAATAATACAGTAGCATGCATGCACACACCCGTATAAAGCATGTAATGCTTATATATAGCATAACCTATTTAATGTAATGAGCTCAGCTGTTATCAAATTTTTATTATCATTTTATCATTATTATTATTGCCTTTCTGTCATTACCATGACAACCAACAGCTTCACAAACCAAAGCAATCATAATTTTCTATGCTCAATTATAAGCAATTTGAAATGAAATGACAATTTCCCTCATATAGTTCACTAAATCACCTCTGTCAACATTCTGAAAGTTTATGCTACAGTTAATGGTGCTTACTTTAGAGATTATAAACTGTGTAATATTTCAAAATGAAATAGCAAATAAATCTAGCCTGTTTTTCAGAAAAAATCTTTAATCTGTTTAATGTAAAATGATCCTTATGGATTGTTGATCAATTCCTTATGTTGCTCTTTCGTTAGTTTTAAGCTGCAGCAAAATTATTGTTTACAATAAAAATTGCAGATTTCACTCCATTTATTTTCCTTCAGGACTGTTGTCTGACTTGGCTTTATGAGCAATTTATTTAGTGTGATTAGTTGGTGCCGATAGTAATAAAACAAGATAAACCAAACCCATAGCTGTTATCATGTGTGTTTTACGTTTATTTATCATCGTTACTGGTTGCCCATATGAGGGAAGCCTCCTGAAGAGATTAGTCATTTTAGATTTTTGGAGGATAGTGCAATGATACACAGAGACCCATTCCAGAGTCTCCTCTGATTTTTTTACGTGCACGGTGTAAAGCACCGACACGAGACCTCGGTTTAAAGTCCCATCTGAAAGACTGTTCATTTTATTGGGGTCAGACGGGGAATCAAACTATCTGAAAGACTTAATTTTATTAGGGTCAGACGGGGAATCGGAACTATCTGAAAGACTGTTAATTTTATTAGGGTCAGACGGGGGAATCGGAACTATCTGAAAGACTGTTAATTTTATTAGGGTCAGACGGGGGGAATCGGAACTATCTGAAAGACTGTTAATTTTATTAGGGTCAGACGGGGGAATCGGAACTATCTGAAAGACTGTTAATTTTATTAGGGTCAGACGGGGGAATCGGAACTAGCTATTATCATATTTTCCCAGTTATGTATATTGCATGTGTTCATTAACCCTTTGCGCACTAGTGGAGAAAATAACAGCCAAAATATGTCATCATGCGTGTCGGAACAACACAATTCTAATGAAATTTCACGACAAGAGTTTTCAGTAACAAAATAGAAAAACACATTAATAAATTGTTGTGTGCTACAATTATTTGAACTATTTATAGCCTTTAATTTACCCAGCATGCAAATAGTTAAATTGTTGTTGGCTTTATAGGATTGGTGTTACAGTTTGGCTTTGGTAGAGCTTCAGCTACATTTTTATTGAGTGCTTGTGTTTATGTGTGGTTATTCAGATTGCTGATTGGCTCATAGCTGTGTTTTCTTTGCCGGCTTTTCCGCCCATCTTATTAGCTTGACCCTCGTCCGTGTGTTCCTCATTTCCTCTCTTAGTAGCCTTAGTAGCTGGACCCCCGTCTGTGTCTTCCTCATTTCACCCCTGTCTGTGTCTTCCTCATTTCACCCCCTGTCTGTGTCTTCCTCATTTCACCCCCATGTGTCTTCCTCATTTCCCTCTTAGTAGCCTTAGTAGCTTGACCCTCGTCCGTTTCTTCCTCATTTCCTTTCTTGGTAGCCTTAGCTTGACCCTCGTCTGTTTTCCTCATTTCCTCTCCTAGTAGCTGGACCCTCGTCTGTGTTTTCCTCATTTCCTCTCCTAGTAGCTGGACCCTCGTCTGTGTTTTCCTCATCTCCTTTCCTAGTAGCTGGACCCTCGTCTGTGTTTTCCTCATTTCCTCTCCTAGTAGCTGGACCCTCGTCTGTGTTTTCCTCATTTCCTCTCCTAGTAGCTGGACCCTCGTTTGTGTTTTCCTCATTTCCTCTCCTAGTAGCTGGACCCTCGTCTGTGTTTTCTTTACTCTCTTTGTTTGTTCCCCCACTTAATAGTGTTTCATACTTGTTTGCTTGCATCTTATTAGCTTTACCCTCGCCAGGTCATACTTGTTTCACCTGTCTGGCCCTATTTCTCCCTCTTTCACTTTTAGTAGATTTGTTCTCTTTGTGTCTTCCTCTGTTCCCCTTGTAGTAGCCCGACCTTCACCTGTGTCTTCCACTTTGTTACTATTAGTATCTTGGTCCTGATGTGTGTCATCTTTGTTTCATCACTCACTAGCTTGGCCCTCAGCTGTGTCTTCCTTCGCTCGTCTAGACCTACCGGATCCCCATCCTAGTATCCAGGCTGCTCATCTATGCCTCTATCCCTCTCTCTGTATTGATTACTTAGGTGTGTTGCCAGGTGTCTGGAGCAGCCAATCGTGTTGCTAGTTGTCTGGAAAAGACACGCTTCATTCATTCAGTCAGCATCTTGTTCAGCCATAGACATTGTCATCAAAAACTCAAATTTAAAGGTTGACGGTGTAAGCAACAGTCTCCTGTATTGATTTCATTATTGCATGCTATCCAATAGTGAATCTGCTAGAACAGAAACCCTACAATCAATCTCTTCGTAAAACACAATTTAAAGCATTACGATACATTAGCTATCAGACTTACAAGAAGTAGCATATTTCATTTTTTTTGTACTGTGGCTAGCTAAACTGTGATTACAAGGCATTGATATTTCATATATTTGATAGTCGAGTTATACAGGTAACTATAATATAGCGTAGGATATAGTTGACTGATTCAGTGTATATTGTAAAGCTATAATCTGCCAATGGGAAACTAAATTAGCACTGTTGAACTTGGGAGTTACATACACATATCGACTCAACAATTCTAGTGTACACGCTGGTTACTAAGGGGCTATATAGTGCTGCTAATATTTCTCTTTCTTTTCTCCCCTCTTTTTTCTGTGTTTTTCTAAGACTGTCAGTTATAACCTAGAGTATCACTGGACTTTATTTCTTCTCTGGATCATGTAAGTATATTTGCATTTGTTTTACGGTTGATTATTTCTGATTGTACATTGTGTATTGGTAATGATGCCCCTCCCCATTTATTACACTGTAATTGTGTTCTTATCAGATGTGACATGCTGACGCCCACACACAATCGTAATACCTGGGCTTGACATATCTCCCAATTTGAATAAATTGTCTTGTTCCGGGGGGGGGGGGGGGGTGTATATTAGCTAGAGCGATAAAAGTAACAATCGAGGAAAATTAATTAATAAAAGAATAATTAATAATTTTGTTTTGTGTGAAAGTGGTAATCTTTATGTTTTTCATGTTAGCATGATTTCATCATTACAAACACATGTGCCAGCGTTATTTCTCAACATTTCTATGTGAGATATGAATTCCAAAATGTGCTAGATATTGACCTAGCAAATTTAATAAATAAATTCTATCAACATGAAGAAAGATCGCACTGTCATCATTGTTTTTTTGTTTGTTATTAAATTAACTATTGGCCCAAATACGATGTTTTAAGTAATAGAAATTTAGTTTATACAAATTTACTTTAGCTCGATTGCGAAAATGTTGTTACAACGTTCTATTTATCGCTTTGTGTAACCCGTATCGGCCATTATTAACAAGTGAATATTTCACACAGTGTTTTTGGAGGGAGGGAGGGGGTCACATGGCCCAAAGAGTCGAGCAGATATGAGCGATCGATCTTAAAGGAAGTGTCAGGCACTATTGCCATCCACGTCAACAATAGTATACAAATTGAACTAATGCTAGGAATGTGTAACAAATTGTGTCTGTTGTGCTTTACAAAAATATTTACCAAGTCTTTCAAGTAGGTCACCTGGTCGACCAAGTGGGATTTAACAAGAAGGTCACCTGGTCGACCAAGTGGGATATAACAAGTAGGTCTCCTGGTCGAACTAGTGGGATTTAACAAGTAGGTCACCTGGTCGACCAAGTGGGATATAACAAGTAGGTCACCTGGTCGACCAAGTGGGATATAACAAGTAGGTCACCTGGTCGACCAAGTGGGATATAACAAGTAGGTCACCTGGTCGACCAAGTGGGATATAACAAGTAGGTCACCTGGTCGACCAAGTGGGGTTTAACAAGTAGGTCACCTGGTCGACCAAGTGGGATTTAGCAAGTAGGTCACCTGGTCGACCAAGTGGGATATAACAAGTAGGTCACCTGGTCGACCAAGTGGGATTTAGCAAGTAGGTCACCTGGTCGACCAAGTGGGATATAACAAGTAGGTCACCTGGTCGACCAAGTGGGGTTTAACAAGTAGGTCACCTGGTCGACCAAGTGGGATTTAACAAGTAGGTCACCTGGTCGACCAAGTGGAACTGTTCTACCACTTCTCATGCCAGATTTGGTCAGTATGCCTACAACAACCTCTACTGAGTCACTGTGGGTAAAAAACTAGGTCAAATTGAAGGAAAAATTGTTGATGTGAGATTTGGCCAGTAGCACCATTACAACACATCTGGTATATTTCAAATGTGGTCATTGGAGTGATAAATGAAGACAATGTGTCAGTTTGAAGAAGAAACATTAACCCATAAAATGCTGAATAAAATTGGAAGGAATGTTGAAACAACATAGATCCAGACCGCATCTGATCAGGATCTATGTTGTTCGCTATTGAGCCAAACCGTTTTAGCTCCACTATGTGAAGAGCAAACAGCATAGAGCCTGATCAGACGGAATAGAACAGAATGTTTGGGATAAGCATTTTAAGGGTTAAAAACACATGTTTTCTCATGAAATCAACTGTATATGTATACCTCTCTTGGGGGGGGGGTGCAATATCCACTCAGCAATGTAAGTTGCCAAACCTCATTATTGTGAAAATATTGAATTTTATGATCAGGATAATATAGGATGTAAATAGTATTAGTCAAACCGTGTTGGTGGTCACCTCTATTAAGCAGCCAACCTGTATTATGCAGCAAGTTTCCAGATTCCCAATATATTGTTTTATTATACATTTGACCTCAATTAAGCAGCCAACCTGTATTAAGCAGCCAGTTTCCAGATTCCCAATATGTTGTTTTATTATACATTTGACCTCAATTAAGCAGCCAACCTGTATTAAGCAGCAAGTTTCAAGATTCCCAATATATTGTTTTATTATACATTTGACATCAATTAAGCAGCCAACCTGTACTAAACAGCTAGTTTCCAGATTCCCAATATATTGTTTTATTAAACATTTGACCTCTATTAATCAGCCACATGCTGTGCCAATCAGCCACTTTCTGTGATTCCCTTAGCTGGCTGCATAAGACAGGTTTGACTACTGTGTCACTAGAAGAGCATAATCTTCTATAGGAATGCATCAATTCATTTACATTTTGAAATAGCCACTTTCTGTGATTCCCTTAGCTGGCTGCATAAGACAGGTTTGACTGTACCGTGTCACTAGAAGAGCATAATCTTCTATAGGAATGCATCAATTCATTTACATTTTGAAATATCCTGATCATTGAAATGACCTTTTGAATTGGCAAGAGAAATTAATGCTCGAGTCATGTTGTGGAAAGAGATAACAATATATTGTGTAGTTATGCCTTTATAACTTTTTAATGTTTTGTGTATTAGTGTAATAAGTTAGTGTTGTATAAAGTGACATGTTCTGCATGACTAATATAGTAAATATTTGTACCATGTATTAACTTAACTCTCTGCATGCTGGGTAAAATAAAGGCTATATATAATTCAAATGATAGTAGCAGCCTACAATTCGTTAATGTGATTTTCTTATTTATAGCTGAACACTCTGGAAATATCTCCTGGAATTGCTGACATATTTGAATGTGACTGTTATTTTTTCACTGCTAATGTACACTTAAAAAGAAGTTGATTTGAATAATTTTGTAAGATTTGTGTGTAGAGTGATTGCCTATATGGTGTAGGGAGTGGGTAACATGTAATCGGATATAAATTTGTTAGAAATGTTTGCAACTGATAAGCCCTTGTCAGGCATGCATGCATCAATAAGATATGAATTGCATGGAATCAAGCCTGACATCAAGTCGTCACTGACTAATGACTGATATTTCACAGAATCGTCACTGACTACTGACTGATATTTCACAGAATCGTCACTGACTACTGACTGATATTTCACAGAATCGTCACTGACTACTGACTGATATTTCACAGAATCGTCACTGACTACTGACTGATATTTCACAGAATTGTCACTGACTACTGACTGATATTTCACAGAATCGTCACTGACTACTGACTGATATTTCACAGAATCGTCACTGACTACTGACTGATATTTCACAGAATCGTCACTGACTACTGACTGATATTTCACAGAATCGTCACTGACTACTGACTGATATTTCACAGAATCATCACTGACTACTGACTGATATTTCACAGAATCACCACTGACTACTGACTGATATTTCACAGAACCATCGCTGACTACTGACTGATATTTCACAGAATCGTCACTGACTACTGACTGATATTTCACAGAATCATAACTGACTACTGACCGATATTTCACAGAACCATCACTGACTACTGACTGATATTTCACAGAATTGTACATTTATTTCGAATCTTGATTCCAAGGTTGTAATCAATATATTTTTTTCAATACATATTTTCTTGGAAATCTTAAATTATTATTCAAGTTCCTGAGATGTTGACTGTTACAGATAATTTCAGACAAAAACATTTCTAAGAAAATACTAGAAACATGATTGTAATGGTATCAGATATTAGTAGTTATGAGTCGCCAGGCAACTGAATCATATTCTCTAGGACCAAGTCCTGGCAAGTTTTCTTTCGTTCTAATCTAATCCCCTTCAGTGTTTTGCTGTTAACCCTTTCAACACCACAGACCTCTAATTAGGCTTACAAAAAGTGTAGATCCAGATGAGCCGGCTCGTCACATCTCATCAGGATCTGCACTTTTTGCCAGTGATATGACTATTTTTAGACATAATTACCCATTTTGATAAATGAACTTGTACAAATGTGATTTTCTGATTCATTTATTGGTTTATGAATATCATGGACCAGTCCATGTGAGTTACTTGGTGTTGAAAGAGTTAATTGATATGTAAAAATGTTTTATTACCTTGCATACATACTGAAATAAATATGTTTAAACTAAGTCCTAGCAGGCATTGTTGTAGTTACTGCTGCACACTTCAGGATCGTACGGTTGTGGGTTGATTGTCCGTGAGCCCATATCAGGATCACAGGGTTGATGGTCCGTGAGCCCATATCAGGATCACAGGGTTGATGGTCCGTGAGCCCATATCAGGATCACAGGGTTGATGGTCCGTGAGCCCATATCAGAATCACAGTGTTGATGGTCCGTGAGCCCATATCATGATCACAGGGTTGATGTTCCGTGAGCCCATATCAGGATCACAGGGTTGATGTTCCGTGAGCCCATATCAGGATCACAGGGTTGATGGTCCGTGAGCCCATATCACGATCACATGGTTGATGGTTCGAGAGTCCGTATCACGATCACATGGTTGATGGTCCGTGAGCCCATATCATGATCACAGGGTTGATGGTCCAAGAGCCCGTATCAGGATCACAGGGTTGATGGTCCGAGAGCCCATATCATGATCACAGGGTTGATGGTCCGAGAGCCCGTATCACGATCACAGGTTTGATGGTCAGAGAGCCCATATCACGATCACAGGGTTGATGGTCCGAGAGCCCGTATCACGATCACAGGTTTGATGGTCCGAGAGCCCGTATCACGATCACAGGGTTGATGGTCCGAGAGCCTGTATCACGATCACAGGGTTGATGGTCCGTGAGCCCATATCACGATCACAGGGTTGATGGTCCGGGAGCCCATATCACGATCACAGGGTTGCAGATCATGGCACCGACATGCATTGTCTAGTAATTTTGGCAATGTTGCTCGGATGGGGTACCCGGGGTCTTCCTCCACCAATAATAGTTGGAGAGTCCGTCACCATATGACCTAAGCTGTTGGTGTGGCTATAAACCACCAAATCAAACAAAAACAGTACCAAGTGAAGTAACAGTTTACAATATGAACATCTTGTTTTGTTTACAATATGAAAGCTTGTTTTCTTTGTTAATACAACACACGGACAAGGTTGTAACATTTGTATGGGGATGTAACAGTTTATGATAGGAACTTCTTGTTCTGTACATTAATACAACACAAAGACCAGTGTATTTGTATCGGGATGTAACAGTTTATGATAGGAACTTCTTGTTCTGTACATTAATACAACACAAAGACCAGTGTATTTGTATCGGGATGTAACAGTTTATGATAGGAACTTCTTGTTCTGTACATTAATACAACACAAAGACCAGTGTATTTGTATGGGGATGTAACAGTTTATGATAGGAACTTCTTGTTCTGTACATTAATACAACACAAAGACCAGTGTATTTGTATGGGGATGTAACAGTTTATGATAGGAACTTTTTGTTCTGTACATTAATACAATACACAGACGAGGTTGTAGTGTTTTTATGGGGGGGGGGGGGGGTAAACAGTTTATGATAGGAACTTGTTCTTTCATTGTGTATGTACTGTGAATTGCTTGGGGGTTCTATTACAGTGAGGTTGCAGCTGGTTTAATCCAGTTGTTATCCATGAATACACAGCTGTCTCCCAATCGGTATATGTTATAGATTTCGTGTAATTGTGCACCAGCATGCTTGTAATGTGTGAAACACGAGGCATTGTTCGTTTCTATAAGTTAATATAAGGTTTTTTACCCCGTGAAATTAATTGATCCTAAGCTGTCTAATCACCATTAGTGTTATGGTGTTTTTCGTGTTTTTTAGAGTGAAATCAGAGATCGCCCCACCCGCCTTGTCCTTTAGCCCCGCCCATCTGCTCCGTCGACCCACTACTGCACCAACTAGAGCCTGCTCACAGGTTGATAAGCAGAATTAGCTGTCAATCACTGCAACTGTCAATTGTATTTAAATGGCACTTGTGTAACATGGTTATTGTTATCAATAATTGGCATTTGGGCAAGTGTGTGTGTGTGTGTGTACACAGCCATTGGGAGAGCTATCTCTGTCTCAACATCTCGCAGTGTGGTCAGTGTGGTGCGATACACAGTAATTGACCTGTCAATCTCGACTAAAGTTGCTTTTGCAAACGGCATAGAGCCAGATCAGACGGCGCGTTCTAGAATGTGCCGTCCAATCAGGCTTTATGCTGTTTGCTATGCGTATAGTGGAGCCAAAACACTTGTCTGAATAACAAACAACATGGATCATGACCTGGATCTATGCTGTTTGCTATGCATATAGTGGAGCCAAAACACTTGTCTGAATAACAAACAACATGGATCATGACCTGGATCTATGCTGTTTGCTATGCATATAGTGGAGCCAAAACACTTGTCTGAATAACAAACAACATGGATCATGACCTGGATCTATGCTGTTTGCTATGCATATAGTGGAGCCAAAACACTTGTCTGAATAACAAACAACATGGATCATGACCTGGATCTATGCTGTTTGCTATGCATATAGTGGAGCCAAAACACTTGTCTGAATAACTAACAACATGGATCATGACCTGGATCTATGCTGTTTGCTATGCATATAGTGGAGCCAAAACACTTGTCTGAATAACAAACAACATGGATCATGACCTGGATCTATGCTGTTTGCTATGCATATAGTGGAGCCAAAACACTTGTCTGAATAACTAACAACATGGATCATGACCTGGATCTATGCTGTTTGCTATGCATATAGTGGAGCCAAAACACTTGTCTGAATAACAAACAACATGGATCATGACCTGGATCTATGCTGTTTGCTATGCATATAGTGGAGCCAAAACACTTGTCTGAATAACAAACAACATGGATCATGACCTGGATCTATGCTGTTTGCTATGCGTATAGTGGAGCCAAAACACTTGTCTGAATAACAAACAACATGGATCATGACCTGGATCTATGCTGTTTGCTATGCATATAGTGGAGCCAAAACATTTGTCTGAATAACAAACAACATGGATCATGACCTGGATATATGTTGTTTGCACATTCCGTCCCAATTTATTCTGCATTCTGCTTTCAGCCAGTGGAATAACACATTTTTATTTCAATGATTAATTTCTATATTTCATTGGAAAGCATAAAATAATTAGTTTTAAGATGTGTTTGTGTAAATTGAATTTATTACAGAAGAGTAGAGTCTGAGTAATTTCACTGACAGGTATAATAAGATTAAGAAAGATTAACAAGTTCATAAAGATTGAGAATATTGATTGAAGTTAATGGTATCGGAGAAATGGTGCTAATTGAGGTATCAGTATTTCCAATTGACTGGGTGCTAGCAATGAATTACCAAGAGAAGTGGAAACTATTTTTCTATTTCTGCACTTAGGTGTGTATTAGGTGTTTGCTACTGCTGATGCTGCTGCTGTTGTATATTGTATGTACTAGGTAGTAATCCAATTTCATTACTGATGGGTCTACAATCCAGTGGTAACACGCTGGACTGGTAACCCAGGGATCGCAGGTTCGATCCCCGTTTGACCATAATAAAATTAAGTCTTTCAGGTGGGACTTTAAACCAAGGTTTTGTGTCGGTGCTTTACACTGTGCACGTAAAAGAACCAGAGGAGACTCTGGAATGGGTCTCTGTCTGTATCATTGCACAATCCTCCAAAAATCTAAAATGACTAATCTCTTCAGGAGTAAGCTAATAAAACACACCCTGTACATGTTTATTTATAAATTGGAACACGATGTTTAAAATAGTGAAAATGTTTATACAAATTTGTGAAACAAATTCTTACAATATTAGTTTAGATGTCCCCAGTTTAGATGTCAGCATAATGTACAGTAGCCATATTGTTACTGATCTTGCATGTATGTTTTCAGTAAATGCAAAATTCATATGGAAAATATCCCTAGGGTGACAAAAGCTATCGTAAAGTATTCCACTTCAAACAAAGTAATTAAAATTTAAATAGCAAGCATAGGCAGGATTTCAATTAGGGAAATAAGCTTTTATAGGATCAGAATAGTTCTCATTAAAGCGACACTACATCAGTGAAAACACAAATTTCAATTTTCCTATTATATGGTATAATTTGTTTCCAAATATTTGCCTCAAATACTGAGTATTTCAACTAATAAGCAAACGTCGTATACACGGTTTGTTGACATAACAAAATAATGTAAATAGTGTCGACATTCATGCGTAATACAACTCTGTATCCTGAATAACACGATTTATGGTACAGATTTTCCGTTATATTTCACATGTGTGTGTGCCTCGGCATATTTATTTGTAGACTAGTCTTAGTTAAATTATTTTAAACGACATTATCCTGCGCTTAATATTAACTCCGATGACACACACACGTCAATTCAGGAGCAGGGATGATCGTTATATGAAATCCTACTTTCAATTTAGAAAGTTTGTAGAACACAAAAACACTGTTTATTGATTCAATGTTAGTGTTCAAATGTATTCGGAAGAATTTGTAGTAGCAACGCATTTATACGTGAAAATGCATTTTAATTGCTTTTTGCGCTTTAATGTCGCTTTAACGTAGCTATGAGTGAGTATTGATTTTAGTAATAGTTAATTGGACACCAGCAAAGTACCTGTTTGCTGCTTTAATTGAGATTTGTGTCAGGCATTTTCTTGGCAAGTTAATGATCTCATGTTTTACATAGATACTCTTGAACGGCAGCTTAGGAAAGGTTTTACATTTGCCGTGATGAAACCTGCACATCTGGATCAAAGGAAGCGAAATCGGTTGATTAGGCAGGCCATTGTAATAGCAGGTCATAAAAACAATTCACTTACCATATGAGGCATTCTCTGTGAAGATCTAAGGTAGTGCTTTCTGGGATATATTGTTCATCCAGTAACACTAGAATGAACTAGAACTGTAAGTTATACAGATTGTTGCATTGTTTGGCATTTCTGACATTTCTGACATTTCTGACATTTCTGACATTTTTATATTTAGCTGTATAGAGACTCTGACATAGACTGGCTATGTTGTGCGACTACACAGGCATGTCTCTGTTGCCGAGTGGTTATGGTTGTCACTTGCCTCTCACCTCTGTAAGTTGGAATCTCACTGGACGCGTCGTTATATTCTGTCATGTGAGGAAGCTATCCAGTTGGCTTGAGGAAGTTTGGTGGTTCTACCCTGTGGCCGCTCATTCCCGAAATACTGGAGATGCCATCATTATGAGCTAAACTGTTGGTGTGAAGTTAAGTCCCCCAAAAGAATGAAAGAAACAAACAGACAGGTCATGTCGGATTCAACAAACAAACAGGTCATGTCGGATTCTTACCCAGGCATGTTATGTTGGCATATTATGTTGGAATCTGGCACAGGCCTGCTATCTCGGACTCGATATATGGCTCAATCTTCATGAATGAGATGGTTGCAGGTGAGGCCATGAGTAAGACCTACTGCCGATCTAGTCTTTTCTGTTAAAAGTTAGTTTTTGTTAATCTTAATGATCCAGAAAGAACTACTAAGAACTGATCCCATTTCCCAGCATTATTATCTGTAAATGTCCCTGCCATTCCTGCTAACAATGCATCATTGGCTTGAGGTTTATGGCCACTGCTAAATCTTATCTATTCCTGTAGTTATGAACAGTGTCTGACTGCTACTTGTTTATAAGGGCCAGTTCCCAATCATAAAACTATGTTTTGCACTTGGTTTAAGCTTGGTTTACTGGTGTCACCTTGCACTTGGTTTAAGCTTGGTTTACTGGTGTCTCCTTGCACTTGGTTTAAGCTTGGTTTACTGGTGTCTCCTTGCACTTGGTTTAAGCTTGGTTTAAGCTTGGTTTACTGGTGTCACCTTGCACTTGATTTAAGCCTGGTTTACTGGTGTCTCATTGCACTTGGTTTAAGCTTGGTTTACTGGTGTCACCTTGCACTTGATTTAAGCTTGGTTTACTGATGTCAAATTGTACCTGGTTTAAGCTTGGTTTACTGGTGTCACCTTGCACTTGGTTTAAGCTTGGTTTACTGGTGTCACCTTGCACTTGGTTTAAGTTTGGTTTAAGCTTGGTTTACTGATGTCAAATTGTACCTGATTTAAGCTTGGTTTACTGGTGTCACCTTGCACTTGGTTTAAGCTTGGTTTACTGGTGTCACCTTGCACTTGGTTTAAGTTTGGTTTAAGCTTGGTTTACTGATGTCAAATTGTACCTGGTTTAAGCTTGGTTTACTGGTGTCACATTGCACTTGGTTTAAGCTTGGTTTACTGGTGTCACATTGCACTTGGTTTAAGTTTGGTTTACTCGTGTCACCTTGTACTTGATTTAAGCTTGGTTTAAGCTTGGTTTACTGATGTCAAATTGTACCTGGTTTAAGCTTGGTTTACTGGTGTCACCTTGCACTTGGTTTAAGCTTGGTTTACTCGTGTCACCTTGTACTTTATTTAAGCTTGGTTTAAGCTTGGTTTACTGGTGTCTCCTTGCACTTGGTTTAAGCTTGGTTTACTGGTGTCACCTTGCACTTGGTTTAAGCTTGGTTTACTGGTGTCTCATTGCACTTGGTTTAAGCTTGGTTTACTGGTGTCACATTGCACTTGGTTTAAGTTTGGTTTACTCGTGTCACCTTGTACTTGATTTAAGCTTGGTTTAAGCTTGGTTTACTGATGTCAAATTATACCTGGTTTAAGCTTGGTTTACTGGTGTCACCTTGCACTTGGTTTAAGCTTGGTTTACTCGTGTCACCTTGTACTTTATTTAAGCTTGGTTTAAGCTTGGTTTACTGGTGTCTCCTTGCACTTGGTTTAAGCTTGGTTTACTGGTGTCACCTTGCACTTGATTTAAGCTTGGTTTACTGGTGTCTCATTGCACTTGGTTTAAGCTTGGTTTACTGGTGTCACCTTGCACTTGATTTAAGTTTGGTTTAAGCTTGGTTTACTGATGTCAAATTGTACCTGGTTTAAGCTTGGTTTACTGGTGTCACCTTGCACTTGGTTTAAGCTTGGTTTACTTGTGTCACCTTGTACTTTATTTAAGCTTGGTTTAAGCTTGGTTTACTGGTGTCACATTGCACTTGGTTTAAGCTTGGTTTACTCGTGTCACCTTGTACTTTATTTAAGCTTGGTTTAAGCTTGGTTTACTAATGTCAAATTGTACCTGGTTTAAGCTTGGTTTACTGGTGTCACATTGCACTTGGTTTAAGCTTGGTTTACTCGTATCACATTGTACTTGGTTTAAGCTTGGTTTACTGGTGTCTCCTTGCACTTGGTTTAAGCTTGGTTTACTGGTATCACCTTGCACTTGGTTTAAGCTTGGTTTACTGGTGTCTCATTGCACTTGGTTTAAGCTTGGTTTACTGGTGTCACCTTGCACTTGATTTAAGTTTGGTTTAAGCTTGGTTTACTGATGTCAAATTGTACCTGGTTTAAGCTTGGTTTACTGGTGTCACCTTGCACTTGGTTTAAGCTTGGTTTACTTGTGTCACCTTGTACTTTATTTAAGCTTGGTTTAAGCTTGGTTTACTGGTGTCACATTGCACTTGGTTTAAGCTTGGTTTACTCGTGTCACCTTGTACTTTATTTAAGCTTGGTTTAAGCTTGGTTTACTGATGTCAAATTGTACCTGGTTTAAGCTTGGTTTACTGGTGTCACATTGCACTTGGTTTAAGCTTGGTTTACTCGTATCACATTGTACTTGGTTTAAGCTTGGTTTACTGATGTCAACTTGTACTTGGTTTAAGTTTGGTTTACTCATGTCACCTTGTACTTGGTTTAAGTTTGGTTTACTCATGTCACCTTGTACTTGGTTTAAGTTTGGTTTACTCATGTCACCTTGTACTTGGTTTAAGTTTGGTTTACTCATGTCACCTTGTACTTGGTTTAAGTTTGGTTTACTCATGTCACCTTGTACTTGGTTTAAGTTTGGTTTACTCATGTCACCTTGTACTTGGTTTAAGTTTGGTTTACTCATGTCACCTTGTACTTGGTTTAAGTTTGGTTTACTCATGTCACCTTGTACTTGGTTTAAGTTTGGTTTACTCATGTCACCTTGTACTTGGTTTAAGTTTGGTTTACTCATGTCACCTTGTACTTGGTTTAAGTTTGGTTTACTCATGTCACCTTGTACTTGGTTTAAGTTTGGTTTACTCATGTCACCTTGTACTTGGTTTAAGTTTGGTTTACTCGTGTCACCTTGTACTTGGTTTAAGTTTGGTTTACTCGTGTCACCTTGCACATGGTTTAAAATATACTGATGTTACCTTGCACCTGGGTTAAATAAAGTAGGCTTACTTGTGTCACCTTGCACCTGTCAGTGTGTGAAATAGGTTTACCAGTTTTCTACTTGCCAAATTCTCAATGAATCTAGAAATAAACTATAATTTGTAAGTAGTGTCATGTGCTATTGGTATACACTAAAACGGTAATGAAGACTATCTTTGTTTTGTGTATTTGATAGATTATAGGTTGAGACAGTTAATTACTGATTCATCAAACACCGGCTCCTCTACCATGTACTGACCCTTCACTGTCACGTTGACATCTCATCTTAGAGACCATGTTGACATCTTGTCTTAGAGACCATGTTGACATCTTCTCTTAGAGATCATGTTGACATCTTCTCTTAGAGACCATGTTGACATCTTGTCTTAGAGACCATGTTGACATCTTGTCTTAGAGATAGGGCTGCGTATTGCCAGACCCCTTCCGATACGATACGTATTGCAATACGGGACTGCCGATACGATACGATACAGGCAATATCGGAGAACGGATCCAGCTTTAGGGTCATAGCAAATGACCTCTCTATGTGAGCACTTGACCTCCGTTTGAGTCCTGTCTCGTCTGGGCTACTGTAGGATAGAGGAACGGCAATGATGCTCATGATGTCAACATGTATTTGTTTATAGGACATTTGTTATTTAGCGCCGATTTCGACGTTTTGGATCCGTCTAATCAAGGTAGTAAAAATACTAAAAATAACCAACAAAGTCATTCAGAGTAGAACAGTATTAAGTTATTAATTAATAAAGTTTTTATAGATTTCTCTATATCCCCCCCAAAAAACAATACCTAGATCTTAATACTTTGAAGGTCACTATCAAGAAGATTTTTCTTCAAAAAGATCAAAGAATCAACAGGCTCTCTGGGTCTAGCTCTGAAAATATATAGATCTAGTTCTTGTATGAGGCTATGAGCATAGGCCTACTGGTAATAAAACCAACTACAGGGTACAGATTTTGTTTATTAGCCTACATATCCCAAACCATACAATAAATAATGGATTAGCTCTAGTTTGGTTCTCTATGAGTCCGCGCCCGTTGCTAAAAATAGCAATGTCATCCGGAAGTCAACAAGGTCAAATAATTCGAAAAATACAACTCGTAGATTTTAAGCCCGATTTATAATTTCAAAGCAAATAAGCTGATATTCCCAGGTCAATATAGTTTAAACATTGGTTTGTTGTAGCATATAATAAAGACTAAAATGTGTAAAACTAAAAAACATGTTTCAATGTGGTGACGTTTTTATTGTTAAACACCACTTTAAAAATTCGAACTTGCGTGATAGCTTTAACGCTAGTTCTGCAGCAGCAGGTGCACGCTTTGAGGAATGCTAAATATAAAAATAACAGCAAAGCTTTGCTCATTTAGCGAACGTTTTCAAGTATTTTAATTAGAATCGGTAGAAAAAACACACAATGGAATTTTACTCTTCGATACGGCCGATATACGCGATACAGACCCTCCCGATACGATACATACGCATATACGTTCGTCAGCGTATCACGGTATACCGGTATACCGGTATATCGCCGCAGCCCTACTTAGAGACCATGTTAATATCTTCTCTTAGAGACCATGTTGACATCTTCTCTTAGAGACAATGTTGACATCTTGTCTTAGAGACCATGTTGACATCTTGTCTTAGAGACCATGTTGACATCTTGTCTTAGAGACCATGTTGACATCTTGTCTTAGAGACCATGTTGACATCTTGTCTTAGAGACCATGTTGACATCTTGTCTTAGAGATCATGGTGACATCTTCTCTTAGGGACCATGTTGACATCTTCTCTTAGAGACCATGTTGACATCTTCTCTTAGAAACCATGTTGACATCTTGTCTTAGAGACCATGTTGACATCTTCTCTTAGAGACAATGTTGACATCTTGTCTTAGAGACCATGTTGACATCTTGTCTTAGAGACAATGTTGACATCTTCTACCATGTTGACATCTTCTCTTGAGACCATGTTGACATCTTATCTCAGACACCATGTACCGCCCTCCACGTCATGTTGACATCTCGTCTTAGAGACCAAAGTATGCAGAAACAAAAAGTATATAATTTTCATCTATTTTAACGATTAACCCTTTCAACACTACATACCTCTAAATTGGCTTACAAAAAAGTGTAGATCCAGATGAGCCGGCTCGTGACGAGCCGTCTCATCAGGATCTGCACTTTTTTCAAGTAATATAACTATTTTTAGAATTTTTTTTACCCATTTTGAGAAATGAACTGATCCAAATGTAATTTTGTTTGGTCTAAAAATAGCATGGACCAGTCCATGTCAGTTACTTGGTGTTGAATGGGTTAAGCAAGCTTTGACCACTAATATAATCTCTCTCTCGTTGACCTGGATGAACTTGTGTGTTCATTCATGCAGTAAGAAAGCAGAGTACCCGGAGAAAACCACCATACCAATACGCGTTAATGTAATAGCACTTTTGTATTATTGTTCTACAAGTTTCGGTCGTTAGGTCAGACAGATACTGTTGTTGGAAAAGAGCTTCAGGTGCGAAAGTTCCGGAGTTCGAGCCCCGCTGGAGCCGTTACGATTGTGCCCTTAGGCAAGGCATTTAAATTCCAAGTTGCCCCTTCTCTCCCTCGTGGCGATGGATTCCATCAGGAATGAGGTCTCGAGAGTGATTAATATAAATTGAAATAACTTGTTTCGCAATCAAGCTAAAATAAATTGGTATAAGTTGAGCATGTGTCCATTTGTTATTCTTGGTTAGTGTTTTATAAACATAGCCTGTGGCCTAATCAAAATGTCCCATCCTATTTCCTGTATATCTGTATAGTTTATCAGCAGAACTTGCCATGGTGTTAGTGTTTAGCTGATAGATACCCAGATGGTAGTTAGCCAGGTGATCAGCTTCATTACACCTCACCACCATTCCACCAGGGGTATTTAATGGTTAATTTTGATGGTTGTCTAGTATGCTTGATAACAGGCAGGAGTATGTGTTTGTGTTCAAGGCCAGCTGTCAGTCAGCTGTTTCGTCTGTTATATTTTATATAGGATTAGTCATATCCTTGTTGATTGTCATTGGTGTATTTTCATCACGTTTCACTTTATTCTGTTTCCCTCATACTGATGTGAGAATGTATGGGGGATCTGCTGCATCTACATACATAGGACAGCCATTTATTTATCAATCTATCAATCGATCGAGCTTTGTTGAAGTCTGAATATCTACCCCACCTCCATGAGCTTATCGGTTGTATCTGCACCTCCATCTCCATGAGCTTATCGGTTGTATCTGCACCTCCATGAGCTTATCGGTTATATCTGCACCTCCATGAGCTTATCGGTTGTATCTGCACCTCCAAGAGCTTATCGGTTGTATCTGCACCTCCATGAGCTTATCGGTTGTATCTGCACCTCCAAGAGCTTATGGTTGTATCTGCACCTCCATGAGCTTATAGGTTGTATTTGCACTTCCAAGAGCTTATCGGTTGTATCTGCACCTCCATGAGCTTATCGGTTGTATCTGCACCTCCATGAGCTTAGCGGTTGTATCTGCACCTCCATGAGCTTATAGGTTGTATTCACTTATGTTATTCGGACCATCATTATTGTTATGGGTTGTATTTGCATCTCCATTGAGGTTATTGGGTTGTATGTGTACCTCCATTGAGATTATGGGTTGTATCTGCACCTCCATTGAGATTATGGGTTGTATGTGTACCTCCATTGAGGTTATTGGGTTGTATGTGTACCTCCATTGAGGTTATGGGTTGTATCTGCACCTCCATTGAGATTATGGGGTTGTATCTGCACCTCCATTGAGGTTATGGGTTGTATGTGCACCGCCATTGAGGCTATGGGGTTGTATCTGCACCTCCATGAGGTTATGGGTTGTATGTGCACCTCCATCAAGGTTATGGTCAACATCTTCATGCATGTTGTACTTTCTGGTTTGCTGGAAGTACATCTGTGTTAAATTCAGTAAACCTCATAAACTAATGTTTATACAGGATGGTTTGACTTTGCTAATAATCAACAGAAATTAGCAGAAAAATCTCTGGTATTTCACTACTCTCTGCTGGATATATGTTAATGTAATAGTTTTGGAGGTTTTTCTCCCAGCACTCTCGACATGAAGTATTTTCTCCTAATAGATTGAAATTTATGACACTGGAACCTAATATTCTCTATTTTAAGTCACCTTTGCAATGTAAACAGGGCACCTGATAGAAATGCACCTAGATTTTGAATCTGTTGTCAGTTGCACATCTTGTACAGAATCAACATGGGAAATGAAGTCCATTTAAATATTGCCATTTATGGCTTATCTTGATAGAAATGTTTCTCAAGGGGCATACATATCAGGATTAAAATACAGTTGAAAGAGGAACTAACGCATTACTATTCCAGTCTCACAGAAGCATGGCGTTTCTTTGTGCTATAAAAGTAATTTTAACAATAACACATGACAAAATGACTCTTAATTGAAAATGCTTCCAGTTTGTCCCACTCCCCTATTTCTTCTTCTCCACATTCTTTTCCACAGAGTTCTGACGCGTAGGAATTAACTGCAGTGTTCTGACGCATAGGAATTAACCGCGTAGGCCGTATGCCTAAGTGTTTAATTCCGGCGCTCAGAACGACAAACCATGTTTTATTTGACGATAAATAACGCAACTACAAATATTATTTAGATTCTATCATGACCCAAATATCTAAAAAGCGCAAAAAATAGTTGGGTGTTATTTTTTAGAAAACCGCAAATGACACCACAAAACTACACGTCACATTTGACATCGCGCGCTACACCATGTTTTATTGCAGATTTAACAACGGTAAATGCCTTCTTTGTGTATACAGACAAAATGCCGAGTCATGTTAGAATTAAATTTTAACCTCAAAAAATCCAGTCCAAATTCCTTGTCCTCAATAGAACATAAGAAGACATCCATAGAAAGATGGAGATGAGGAAAGAAATCGATCAGTTTCTTACAAAAACATGTTAACCCTTTCAACACTACATACCTTTAAATAGGCTTACAGAAAGTGTAGATCCAGATGAGTCCACGTCTCATCAGGATCTGCACTTTTCCCCAGTAATATTACTATTTTTAGACAAAATTACGCATTTTGATAAATGAACTGGTCCAAATGTAATTTTCTGATTAAAATATGGACCAGTTCATCTTGGTGTTGAATGTACCCAGTCCATGTCAGTTACTTGGTGTTGAATGGACCAGTCCATGTCAGTTACTTGGTGTCGAATGTACCAGTCCATGTCAGTTACTTGGTGTTGAATGGACCAGTCCATGTCAGTTACTTGGTGTTGAATGGACCAGTCCATGTCAGTTACTTGGTTTCGATTGTACCAGTAAATGTCAGTTACTTGGTGTTAATGTCAGTTACTTGGTGTTAATGTCAGTTACTTGGTGTTGAATGGACCAGTCCATGTCAGTTACTTGGTTTCGAATGGACCAGTCCATGTCAGTTACTTGGTGTCGAATGTACCCATGTCAGTTACTTGGTGTTGAATGGGTTAAATATGAAAAGCACAGAGCCTGAACAATGGATGAATAAATAAAATCGTGTGTGTCACAAATGGCTTTTATGCTGTTCAGATATCATGTACCCGCGCATATTGATCTACTTCAAAGCATCAACTTTAAGGCAATTATGAATAATTGAATGAAGTTATGGTTTATGATTTCAGTGAATGTTAAAGCTTTCCCGGCCCGCATGCATCGCTGGTGTCTATTATTCTATTGATTTGTTTCTTGTTAACAAGCCATGATGCACCTTTCTAAATCCTCCTCAAAGGTGTTCATCAAATACACATAATTCATTAAATACTATAGGAAATATTATTCTAACTGCAATACGTGTTTTGACCTTGCATAGTATATGTACAGTGAAACGTGTGTTAGTGGTCACCTCAATTAAGTAGCCAGATTCCCAATAGTGGTCACCTCAATTAAGTAGCCAGATTCCCAATAGTGGTCACCTCAATTAAGTAGCCAGTTTCCCAATAGTGGTCACCTCAATTAAGTAGCCAGATTCCCAATAGTGGTCACCTCAATTAAGTAGCCAGATTCCCAATAGTGGTCACCTCAATTAAAGTAGCCAGTTTCCAGATGCAGGATCGAAGTGAGTGCGCTAACCACTGCGCTAAGTGGACAGCCTAACTTATTTATTTTATTGCCAGAGAAGAGTGAATTGGACTTGTTTGTTGTATAAATGATCAGAGAAGAGTCGCTTCAACTTTGTATAAATTATCGGGCGGAAGAAGAACGTAATTAAGTAAAGAAGGGAGACTGAATGCTTTCATTTGAGGATTGCATGTTAAAGCATCATGTTGACTCAGAAGTTAGCCAGATTGTCCACTGATATTTGAAGGAATGGGTAATTTTTGCACAGGGGTATTTTTCCAGCCAACTGCGCGCGCCCTTACATTAATCACAAATGATTGCCCTTCAAGTAGCCAATATAAATTCTCCATTGAGCTCATTTAGATGTTCTACTTTGATAATAGTTTGGTAAGTATTAATAATTCATGCCGGAAATGTTCATGGAAAAGGTTGGGATGCCAACCAGCGCAGCACCACTGGAAATGATGAATAGGACCCGAGTCCATGCACCATTTCTCTTAGGTTCATTTGTGGGTCATTACCAGATTCCATGCAACAATATATAGAATTGTTCTTGGGGGTCATTGTAAACCCAATACCATGCAGTATTTCATAGATTGGTTCTCGGGTCATCGAATGCCATGCATTGTTTCAGTGGCTGGTTCCTGCTTCATGTAGGTTTTCGTTGGTTTGTTCTTGGATCATTCATTCACTTTAAACCACTTGCCCCTCACCACCGCTGCTGTAGGTTCGAATCCCACTTGGGACGGCGAATTCTTTCTTGTGAGGAAACTCTTCAGCTGGCTTGTAGAAGGTCAGTGGTTCTACCCACGTGCCCATCCGTACTTGAAATACTGCTTGGAATGGCACCCGTCCTCCACCAATAATAGTTGGAGAGTCTTGTTCCCAGCCATACAATGTTTCATAAGCTTGTTCCCAGCCATGCAATGTTTGATAGGCTTGTTCCCAGCCATGCAATGTATCATAAGCTTGTTCCCAGCCATGCAATGTTTCATAGGCTTGTTCCCAGCCATGCAATGTTTCATAGGCTTGTTCCCAGCCATGCAATGTTTCATAAGCATGTTCCCAGCCATGCAATGTTTCATAAGCTTGTTCCCAGCCATACAATGTTTCATAGGCTTGTTCCCAGCCATGCAATGTTTCATAAGCTTGTTCCCAGCCATGCAATGTTTCATAAGCTTGTTCCCAGCCATGCAATGTTTCATAGGCTTGTTCCCAGCCATGCAATGTTTCATAGGCTTGTTCCCAGCCATGCAATGTTTCATAAGCTTGTTCCCAGCCATGCAATGTTTCATAAGCTTGTTCCCAGCCATGCAATGTTTCATAGGCTTGTTTCCAACCATGCAATGTTTCATAAGCTTGTTCCCAGCCATGCAATGTTTCATAGGCTTGTTCCCAGTTCATGTTATGCTTTATATGCCTGTTTGTTGGGTCATTACCACAAAGTTTGCTCTATTTCGTGGACTGATTTCTTGATCATTTCCAGTTGTAACCACTTTATTCATGGCTCATAGTACCAGCAGTGTTTTTGTACATTTTCATAATGTTTTTATTATTTCTGAGCATTTATTGGATGTTGTTCATTTATTCCAAGTTACATTTTCATGTTAGACCAACTGTATGTGTAGAATTTGAATAATTTGACAATTGTATTCATAAACAAAACTCCATATCATATAAACACTTAACCTGCCAATCACACCTAATGTCGCTTTTGCAAACAGCATAGAGCCAGATCAGACGTAAGAGTCTGATCCGGCTCTATTCTCTGCTATTTGGGATAGTGGAGCTAAAACATTTGTCTGCAAACAACGTAGATCTTGATTAGACGTGGCGATACGCCGTGGTTGATCTGGATCTATGATGTTTGCACATTCCATCCAATTTATTCGGCAGGTTAAACGTTGATGAGGTAAAACTATAAAAGTAAATTGAGTATAGCGATTATAATTATCCAATTATTTTAATTTGCAATAAACTTTGTACTTCTCCCTCTCCAAGCACCAGTAAGCATCACATTGTCAAATTGTACCTGTACACAATGTAATAATGTATATTGTTTCCGAATTTCATATGCGGAAGCAATCCAGCCGGCAGTGGTTCTAACCGGTATCGGTCCGTGCCTGAAATTACTGCTTGTAGGGGCATACGAGGTCGTCATCCTCCAATAATAGCTGGAGAGACACCACCATAATGACCTAGGCTGTTGTTGCGACTAACCCCACAAACAAAACAAACATTTTTTCCCCCCAATTGAATTTGGAAATATTTTATTGGCTCAACTTTTGTTCTAGTATATAAACATCCTGATTGAAAAAATATAGCAAACAATGGAACTTAATTGAAAATATATTCATATAATTAGTTTCCAACGCGTATTATTAAGCTGTACATTATGCCTGAAACAGAACTGGAATTTCCAACTTGAGTCGTTGCTTTGATTGAAGTGTTGTTAGAGTTCGTGGAAATGTGGAAATGTTGAAATGTTTATATTGGTGATGTACCTATGTTTATGAATGCCGACATTGTTTAGATTTGGTTGGGTTTTATTTTCAACACAGCAGCTCTACATGCTGCCACTAATCTCACAAATATAAACACACATCTTAGCAAACGCTAGCTGATCTTTTATTAAGGGCTGTGAATTTGGTATCTGGAAAGGATAGGTTTAAATTAGCACCATGAAGTACAATTTGTTTTTCTGATGTTCAGATGCCAGATCAAGATTATGCGTTTTATTTGAAGACAAAAGATTTATTGCAGATTACGAGTAGAATTGGTACATATTATTGTCTTGTATACAATATACTTAACCCACGGCGATATAACCTGAACTGTGCTGATGTGCCGTTAAACCAAATACTCACTTCTACAGTCTATACAATATACTTAACCCGGCACGATATAGCCTGAACTGTGCTGATGTGCCGTTAAACCAAATACTCACTCACTCACTTCTACAGTCTATACAATATACTTAACCCGGCGCGATATAGCCTGAACTGTGCTGATGTGCCGTTAAACCAAATACTCACTCACTCACTCACTCACTCACTCATTGTTGTCCAGTTTGGTTCTAGGCTACTCAGTTTTCTAGATTTTAGACTTCGCATATCTTTAGGTTTTAAGCTATTCTTGTTTGTTTCTTTTAGCTACACTTGTTTCTAGGTTTAGGCTATTCTAGGTTTTAGATGTTTCACGTCTCCATACTTTAGACTTCTTGTGTCTTATGTTTTATACTTGTTGTGTTTATGTTTTATACTTGTTGTGTTTATGTTTTATACTTGTTGTGTTTATGTTTTATACTTGTTGTGTTTATGTTTTATACTTGTTGTGTTTATGTTTTATACTTGTTGTGTTTATGTTTTATACTTCTTGTGTTTATGTTTTATACTTCTTGTGTTTATGTTTTAGACTTCTTGTGTCTAGGTTTTATACTTCTTGTGTTTATGTTTTAGACTTCTTGTGTCTAGGTTTTAGACTTCTTGTGTCTAGGTTTTAGACTTCTTGTGTCTAAGACTTCTGTCTAGGTTTTAGACTTCTTGTGTCTAGGTTTTAGACTTCTTGTGTCTAGGTTTTAGACTTCTTGTGTTTATGTTTTAGACTTGTTGTGTTTATGTTTTATACTTGTTGTGTTTATGTTTTAGACTTGTTGTGTTTATGTTTTATACTTCTTGTGTTTATGTTTTATACTTCTTGTGTTTATGTTTTAGACTTCTTGTGTCTAGGTTTTAGACTTCTTGTGTTTATGTTTTAGACTTGTTGTGTTTATGTTTTATACTTGTTGTGTTTATGTTTTATACTTCTTGTGTTTATGTTTTATACTTCTTGTGTTTATGTTTTAGACCTCTTGTGTCTAGGTTTTAGACGTCTTGTGTTTATGTTTTAGACTTCTTGTGTCTAGGTTTTAGACTTCTTGTGTCTAGGTTTTAGACTTCTCGTGTCTAGGTTTTAGAGGTTTACACCGGTGGCTGCTTAATAGAGGTCAAATGTATAATAAAACAACACGTTGGGAATCTTGAAGCTGGTTGCTTAATACAGGTTGGCTGCTTAATATAGGTGACACAGATATAGATTTGACTGTAAACTAAATGTGCCATAGATATAGATTTGACTGGAAACTAAATGTGCCATAGATATAGATTTGACTGGAAACTAAATGTGCCATAGATATAGATTTGACTGGAAACTAAATGTGCCATATATATAGATTTGACTGGAAACTAAATGTGCCATAGATATAGATTTGACTGGAAACTAAATGTGCCATAGATATAGATTTGACTGTAAAGTAAATGTGCCATAGATATAGATTTGACTGTAAACTAAATGTGCCATAGATTGTGTTTATGACCAAGGACAGTGTTTTATCTGCACCAATCGAGGGAAAAATTGGTGAGAACATTATTGGAAATTGGATTCATATAATGCCACTTTACTCACCAATGAAATACCCAATACATTCCTCAATGAGAGGAGGCCCCCCCCCCCCCCCCGTCAAAAACAGTTTTACAGCTTAGTTGATAAACGCAGGAGTATTAATAGTGTCTTCATACATGCCCAAAATCTAGCCCCACACACACACACACTACACTCTCTTGGAAACAGATGCACTAACATGTTGAATGAGTGGTTTTATCAACTCCGATACAGCTTTCCTATTTCTATCTCCATTAGCATGCATGGTCTTTCTTCTGCTGGAATATAATCCTTACTGTGGAAGAATTGAACTAAAGTAGCAGTGCAGATTGTTAACACCAGTCATTACTGGATCAGTGAGCGAATGGTGTGTGTGCTTGTTAGATTCAGAGGCTCAACACATTTGATTGAAGTTTTACCATGGAAATAATTATTGGCCTGGAATGTTAATAATTACTGTGTTATAGCAGAATTTGATGTAGGTTTTCATCAGTAGCTATATCTGGGGAAATTAAGTTGCCGAGGTGGTTTGATAATATAAAGTTGAACTTGATCGAGATTCTTTGTTTGGGATATTAATGAACGACGTGGTGGTGTTGGAAAGAAGTCTAGGTTGTGGGAAAGTCATTGAAGGCCTTACTGGGCACGGATATTCCTCTAATTTGAAGGTAATTAATTATTAGCAATATTTTATGCTTTCTGATGAAATATAGAAATTTATCAGCGAAATAAACATGTGTTGTATGAAATATAGAAATTTATCAGTGAAATAAACATGTGTTGTTCCTTTTATTTCCTGCCGCTTTGCATGTGTTGTAGCTAGCCGCTGCATGTTGAAATGTTGCCGCTTTGCACGTGTTGTAGCTAGCTGCTGCATGTTGAAATGTTGCCGCTTTGCACGTGTTGTAGCTAGCCACTGCATGTTGAAATGTTGTCAACGCGAATGTTTTCGAAGCTGTCTGTCTTTTTTGACTCAACACAAATGTTTTCAAGCTTAAATCGGCCTAAAATTAAAAAAAAGAAAACTTCATTTTAAGTGAATGATCGAATAATATTTCACTCATGAACATAGAAAAAAGCTATTATGATCATGATTGTGGCTAGCATAATAGATAATAATGCTTTCAATGTTCATTCATGTGAAATATTTGATTATAAACTAAAACATGCAAACTAAAACACAATAGACTAAAACACGTAAACTAAAACACAATCATAAACTAAAACTAACAACTATCCATCCGTTTACTATTAAAATTATACAGCTTGACAAATAGAATTTTAATTAATTTTGAATTTATAACACACTTTCATACATTCTAATAAAAATCTCACTGAAATATATAGTACATTAAAACTTTAGTAAATAATGGTTTTCGGTGTCAATGTTTGTCACACAGTTGACATGTGTTTTAAAAGTTAACAAATAGAAAGGTATTGATGACTGTCGAAATAAATGATGAGTGTTGAAATAAATGATGACTGTCAACATAAATGATGACTGTCGACATAAATGAGGAACATTAAGATATTTTCACAGATCTTTTCTAAGCAAAATGTTGTGGGAATGCAAACATTAGTGAATCGGGTGCAATAATTCTTGGAATTTTGACTTGTGTCTTTGTTGTAAATTATATAGTTACAAATGGAGCAGCTGTTTGAGAGATAGAGCTGAGAGGGGGGGGGGGGGGAGAGAGCATAGATGGCTTTGTGTTTTTCTAACCTATAGTATGTGATCAATCAAAGCATATAAATCATAAAAGAGCTTGTCTTATCAGGAGCAATGAGTTTGGTGATTTCCTGGTGGAGTTGCCTGAAACCTAGCCATTAAATCAAATGGCATATGTGTTTGATAATCTGTTACTAGCCTCCTAGACACAATTACACAGTGGAAGTATTTAGTAGATTTCATGGCATAATAATTATCGAGATAAATTCTTGACCCTGTCTTGTTATTTATGAACATTGCATCATCTTCCAGCATTGTGGATGTATGCATGTATTTTCATTTTCTCAAGATAAAAATAATGTTAACCACCCCTCTCAAAAACACACACACACAAAACACCATGCGTTTATGTTGCTGTTTCATTGAATAGAGACATAAATTGCAACAGTTATGCATGGTTTCTTGTAGACCCAACATTTCCTTTATTCCATCAGTGAGCATTGATTATTTGTGTGTTCTCTATGTAAACCTGTTTGATTGATTCTGGAATGCAAAGCATGTCCTAACTGTTGAACCATTGATTAGCACAATGTAGCGCCTCATGTTCACATCCATACACATCCATACACATCCAGTCAGTCCTGTGTGTTGGTAGCAAATACAGCTTTATTGATTATTATCAAAATGATGAAACTGGTTCGCGTCCACAACCATCCGAAAGTCCTTTTAATTCTTTAAATCTGTTCACTGACTTCACTGAGTTAGAAATCCTGTGTCCACCAACTGCACTGGGTTAGAGATCCCCTGTTCACTGGCTTCACTGAGTTAGAAATCCTGTCCACCAACTGCATTGGGTTAGAGATCCCCTGTTCACCAACTGCACTGGGTTAGAGATCCTCTGTCCACCAACTGCACTGGGTTAGAGATCCTCTGTCCACCAACTGCACTGGGTTAGATATCCTTTGTCCACCAACTGCACTGGGTTAGAGATCTTCTGTTCAGTAACTGCACTGGGTTAGAGATCCTCTGTCCACCAACTGCACTGGGTTAGAGATACTCTGTCCACCAACTGCACTGGGTTAGATATCCTTTGTCCACCAACTGCACTGGGTTAAGAGATCTCTTGTTCACTGACCACACTGGGTTAGATATCCTGGTCATGGACCACACTGGGTTGTAGATATCCTGGTCACGGACCGCACTGGGTTGTAGATATCCTGGTCATGGACCGCACTGGGTTGTAGATATACTGGTCACGGACCCCACTGGGTTGTAGATATCCTGGTCACGGACCGCACTGGGTTGTAGATATCCTGGTCACGGACCGCACTGGGTTGTAGATATCCTGGTCACGGACCGCACTGGGTTGTAGATATCCTGTTCATGGACCGCACTGGGTTGTAGATATCCTGTTCATGGACCGCACTGGGTTGTAGATATCTTGTTCACGGACCGCACTGGGTTGTAGATATCTTGTTCACGGACCGCACTGGGTTGTAGATATCCTGTTCATGGACCGCACTGGGTTTTAGATATCTTGTTCACGGACCGCACTGGGTTGTAGATATCTTATTCACGGACCGCACTGGGATGGAGTGAGCTCTAGCTCTCGCGTTGATGTTGTTTGCTACATGGAGATCATGTGACTCTTTCTTGGCATTTAGATATTCAGCCAGGACTGCATGAAATTCATGTCTTCTGGAGAAACTTGGTGAATGATTTTCGGCAGAGAATTGTGAACTGTTTTGTGTACAGTAATTGGAAACATGGAAACAGTAGATTTTATAGGGTGCAGACAACATTACCAGCCCAAGGATATCTTATCTACAGAATTTGCACTTCAACAGATGTGAATAGATCTCTGATTCCATTCCCAGTGCACTCCACTAGGATAACTCCCAGACACACTAAGTACTTACTAGAGTGTTTTGAAATGAAAATCTGCTGTATTCAAGCAACATCTCTCTCTATACATCCATGCCAAACTTTGTTTCCAACCTGCAGCATTGAATCAATTAACTCAGGATGATGTATTTATTGTGTTTTGTGGTGTAAAAATTAGTTGTAAATAAATGGCTGTTTTACACTATGCGCAATCAAGCCGTGGACAAAGGCCAAGTCATTCAGGTACATTAGCTTGAAACTTGGATACATAAATAAAGAGTTAATTATATTTTCAGTATTTGAAAACTGAAGTTGAAATTTATATTTATTTGAAATGCCTGTATCACGTTTCTTGCATAATAATGTTATTTTATGTGACTAAAGAAGTTTTCTTGATTTCCTGTTTCGACTAAGTGTGCACTGTTCTATTTATTATTGGAGTGTCATATTTGGCTAATTTGAGTCATATGTGAATGTGTTCACCAGGGTTGTATCTAGTTGTACATCAAATTTACGGGAAGATTTGTGACTGGTAGTGTGTGTTAAGTGGAAACAAACATTTCACAAAGTTCTGGGCCAGTAGTTAGGATAAATGCTTGGTATGTTGTCGTACATACTTTTGGTTAACGGTGCACATTGGCTGAATTGTTATTTTATGTTAGTGGGGATGCTGGAAATGAATTGTGTTAATGTATACACACCCCGCTTAATGCTATGAACTAGTAGCACGATCCACAGTACATGCATTGCTGGGAACCAGTAGCACGATCCACAGTACATGCATTGCTGGGAACCAGTAGCACTATCCACAGTACATGCATTCAGTAGCACGATCCACAGTACATGCATTGCTGGGTACCAGTAGCACGATCCACAGTACATGCATTGCTGGGAACCAGTATCACTAGCCACAGTACATGCATTGCTGGGAACCAGTAGCACTATCCACAGTATATGCATTGCTGGGAACCAGTAGCACTATCCACAGTACATGCATTGCTGGGAACCAGTAGCATGATCCACAGTACATGCATTGCTGGGAACCAGTAGCACTATGCACAGTACATGCATTGCTGGGAACCAGTAGCACGATCCACAGTACATGCATTGCTGGGAACCAGTAGCACGGTCCACAGTACATGCATTGCTGGGAACCAGTAGCACTATGCACAGTACATGCATTGCTGGGAACCAGTAGCACGGTCCACAGTACATGCATTGCTGGGAACCAGTAGCACTATCCACAGTATATGCATTGCTGGGAACCAGTAGCACTATCCACAGTACATGCATTCTGTAGCACTATCCACAGTACATGCATTGCTGGGAACCAGTAGCACTATCCACAGTATATGCATTGCTGGGAACCAGTATCACTAGCCACAGTACATGCTCTGCTGGGAACCAGTATCACTAGCCACAGTACATGCATTGCTGTGAACCAGTATCACTAGCCACAGTACATGCTCTGCTGGGAACCAGTATCACTAGCCACAGTACATGCATTGCTGGGAACCAGTACCACATTACTGGCTGGGAACCAGTAGCGGCTGTTCGAACAATCCATTTAGTCATACTTTTAGAAGAAAAGAAATGTTATCTGTTCTCACTAAGCTTACAACGTTCTTTTTGTGTGTACTTTCAGCGAGGCTCCGACGAACTCATGTCTCACAGTCCCATGGTTACGACAAATGGCACTGGCCTCAGTCCCTCACAGAGTGAAGTGAATGATGCCAAAAAGGTAAGTTATATCGCAGTCTCACAGTCCATGTCATATTGAAGTCTATCACAGTCCATGTCAAAGTGAAGTTTATCACAGTCCATGTCAAAGTGAAGTCTATCACCGTCTATGTCATAGTGAAGTCTGTCACAGTCTATGTCAAAGTGAAGTCTGTCACAGTCTATGTCAAAGTGAAGTCTGTCACAGTCTATGTCATAGTGAAGTCTGTCACAGTCTATGTCAAAGTGAAGTCTGTCACAGTCCATGTCAAAGTGAAGTCTATCACAGTCCATGTCAAAGTGAAGTCTGTCACAGTCCATGTCAAAGTGAAGTCTGTCACAGTCCATGTCAAAGTGAAGTCTATCACAGTCCATGTCAAAGTGAAGTCTGTCACAGTCCATTTCAAAGTGAAGTCTGTCACAGTCCATGTCAAAGTGAAGTCTATCACAGTCCATGTCAAAGTGAAGTTTATCACAGTCCATGTCAAAGTGAAGTCTATCACAGTCCATGTCAAAGTGAAGTCTGTCACAGTCCATCAGTCCATGTCAAAGTGAAGTCTATCACAGTCCATGTCAAAGTGAAGTCTGTCACAGTCCATGTCAAAGTGAAGTCTGTCACAGTCCATGTCAAAGTGAAGTCTATCACAGTCCATGTCAAAGTGAAGTCTGTCACAGTCTATGTCAAAGTGAGTTTAACTATCACAGTCCATGTCAAAGTGAAGTCTGTCACAGTCCATGTCAAAGTGAAGTCTGTCACAGTCCATGTCAAAGTGAAGTCTATCACAGTCCATGTCAAAGTGAAGTCTGTCACAGTCCATGTCAAAGTGAAGTCTGTCACAGTCCATGTCAAAGTGAAGGCAGTAAAGACAAAGAGGGAAAACTGAGTCCCATGGTATGTTCACATATTTCATAGTTGCTCTGTCTGCTCGTCTCAGAATGACACCGAAGATGTAAAGTTCCATTGTATACATGACAACATAGTACTTTGAATGAAGTGAACAAAGCCAGCAAAGTAAAAACTTGTTCAAAGTTTTGTGATCGTTTCTTGGCGTTCACTCTCATTGTGAAATGGTATGGCTCATTTCGACTGCATTCAGCACTCTAGGCTTCTGGCTAAAGAATCGTCCCTGGAGGTGGTTTTTTCTGTTAAAAAGAACATTTCCTGGAAGTGTAGTTTTCTGTTAGGTTACCACACCCTTGGCTTCTGCCTAAGACATTCCCTGGAAGTATACATTTCTGTTTGAGTTAGCCCAACCCTTGGCTTCTGCCTAAAGAACCTTCCCTGGAAGTGTACTTTTGAGTTACCCCACCCTTCGCTTCTGCCTAAAGAACCTTCCCTGGAAGTGTACTTTTGAGTTACCCCACCCTTGGCTTCTGCCTAAAGAACTTTCCCTGGAAGTGTACTTTTGGGTTAAGTTATCCCACCCTTATCTTATGGCTAACAATGAACATTACATTGTCAGTAAACTGGATAGAACACAAAATTGAACACTTATTACATGTAATAATTAGTCACGAAACGTGAATGTAAGTATGGGATTGTAATTTGTACATAATTATGATAGTAGATCAAAGATCGACTTTATAAGTAGTGGATTGACGAGTGAAGTGTTGTATGGGCATTCTCTTGGGTTCGAGCTCTGTCATGTGGTTGATCACGGGCTCACTGTACCGGCCCAATCACTGGTTGCCATTCTTACGGCGGTGTTTAGGTCTATGGTTCATATTGCCACTTTTCTCGCTAAACCAATTCACTCACTTATATACTGTAATGGTGTGGGATATTATGATATATGTTCTTACCCAGTTACTAGAATCCTAGTTATATCTACATATGTACACATTTTTATTTATATTTCCACATAATATGTGTAAATGTTTAAAAGTGCATCTGTAATTGTGAAGCGCAATAGAATAATTTTTAATTGTTGCGCTATATAAATGTTATGTATTTGTATTTATAGCTATATTATAGATAGAACAGTATTTATATATCTATATGTAACCAAACAGCAGCAACAGGCATAAAGTCATGCATCATTTGTACAATGTATTATAGATAGAACAGAATTATAGATAGAACAGTGTTATAGATAGAATTATAGATATAACAGAATTATATATAGAATTATAGATAGAACAGAATTATAGATAGAACAGAAATATAGATAGAACAGTACCGTATTTAGCTATGTATAGTGCGCACATTTCTTACTGAAATCCTCATCCATTTTATCTACTGCGCATTATACACCAGGACATTTTTTTCCGGACCAAAATTGACCCATATTTCATGAAAAAACTGAAATTCGACCCGAACTGCCGACAGTCATTCTATAAGTTGTTACATTCGACAATCGTTATAAACTAGCTATTAAAACCAGTTGCCGATAGTCTATATAAATAAATCAAATGAATAAGACCACAAAATTAGCATATATTTCGTTTATTTTGGCAAACTTTGAAGAATTTAATTGAAATTAGTAAATGCATAAAAAATGGCGATTTGATAACATCACATAGTTTTATCGTATGTAATATTTCCCGTACTTTTCGCGTACTTCGCCGTACAATGTACAATGTATTGCATAAAAAAAAAACTTTTTTGGCTGCAGTATTTCAATTGATTGTAGCGATAATTAATTTCGACAAACCTTTCACAATGCCCAGTTAATTAGGTAGGCTTCACGTGTTGAGAAGTTTGAGCATCTGCTGACATGTTTGAGAACGTGTCGAGAAATTTGAGCAGGTGTGCCTGAGTGCGTTACCGTTACTCGATGAGGTATATCTCGAGTGATTAATATAAGTTGTAAAAATCACGGAGCACAATTTTTAGCGATTCTTGAGAAATGTTAAATTTTGACTTGGAAAATTGCGTTTTTCACGTGCGCAGTGCAGTATACATCGGAACTCAGTTTTTCCGCCGATTTTCGTGGGTGCGCACTATACACGGTAGCGCACTATACATAGCTAAATACGGTATTATAGATAGAACAGAAATATAGATAGAACAGAAAATATAAATTGAATATCACATAGAAAAGTAATCTACATGCAAGAATTAGTCATTAACATGAATGTATTTTTAAATTTTTTTTATTTTATAAAATTTTATATACTTAAGCAAAAATATAAAATATAAAATATTCATGAACAAGATCTTGCCAGAACACTGAAGAGCTTGCAAAACTTGCAAGTACGTAGAGCATGTCACAAAAAAGCAGAAACGTGTCAGGTGGGCTAAAGTGCACACAAACATTATGAATGTTAGCACATAGCAAACAGAAGTATTATTGTCAAAAGGCGTTCACCAAATATTATTATAAGATTTTTTACCTTGTTGTGGCATTTGTATGAATTAAATGATGGTTGGTTGTAATTTGGCAGTGTCACTTGTTTGTGCTTGAATATGTGATGTGCATTACTTGTGTTTATCATTTGTCTTCTGTACTCACCTGCCATGTAGCCCACATACTGCTCATTGTGAACCCATATACTGCTCATTGTGGACCCACATACTGCTCATTGTGAACCCATATACTGCTCATTGTGAACCCATATACTGCTCATTGTGAACCCATATACTGCTCATTGTGAACCCATATACTGCTCATTGTGAACCCATATACTGCTCATTGTGAACCCATATACTGCTCATTGTGGACCCACATACTGCTCATTGTGAACCCATATACTGCTCATTGTGAACCCACATACTGCTCATTGTGAACCCACATACTGCTTTGTGAACGCACATACTGCTCATTGTGAACCCATATACTGCTCATTGTGAACCCATATACTGCTCATTGTGAACCCATATACTGCTTTGGAATGCACATACTGCTCATTGTGAACCCACATTCTGCTCATTGTGAACCCACATTCTGCTCATTGTGAACCCACATTCTGTCATTGTGAACCCACATTCTGCTCATTGTGAACCCACATTCTGCTCATTGTGAACCCACATACTGCGTGAACCCACATTCTGCTCATTGTGAACCCACATACTGCTCATTGTGAACCCACATTCTGCTCATTGTGAACCCACATTCTGCTCATTGTGAACCCACATTCTGCTCATTGTGAACCCACATACTGGAACGCACATACTGGAACCCACATACTGGAACCCACATATGGCTCATTGTGAACCCACATACTGCTTGCTCTTTGTGCTAGCCCACACACTGCTTATTGCGGTAGCCCACATACTGCCCACATACAGCTCATTGTGATGTAGCCCACATACTGCACACATACGGCTCATTGTGATGTAGCCCACATACGGCTCATTGTGATGTAGCCCACATACTGCCCACATACCGCTCATTGTGATGTAGCCCACATACGCAGACCTGTTTACCATGGGCCGACACCTTCAGTAGTCAAAAGAGCGTCTGTCAGTAGTTTTAGTTAGCTGTCAGTAGTTTTGCAGTATACGGGTATTGAAGTGCCGAAGGCACTAATTGAGGGGCCGAAGGCCACGACAGCGGGGAGAGCACGAGAGGGGGTTCGTATGGGGGGTTTCCCCCAGAAAATTTTGAAATGCAAGATCCTGCATTCTGAGAGCATTTGAGGGCCTTTTAATCCATATTTTGTAACTAAAAAGAGGCATTTTCTTACTGGGAATAGTCAATAGATCAAGTTTTTTTAAATTGTATAATGTTCAAATGGTTTTATTTCGCATATCGACTACCTGTATGCATGAACAATGTGCAACATATAAACATGAACTCACATAAAACAAACAACAATAGCGGCATCGTTAAACGAAGCTATAAATCATCACCTGACAAAGTGTACCTTACTATGCTTGCGATCAGGCGTATCATAAGATGACTTGCAGATATGTCCACTTTAATATAATAGATGTTAAATTACTAGGTTTGGTGTACATTGTGACTAGAAAATACAAGTTAGCAAGTATGTAAGTTGACTTAAAGGGACTCGCAGGTCCTTTTTTCGTCAACAGGTGACCCGGAACAAGATATCTTTAAAATAAGTTTCTAAATCTCTACATACAGCAATGAATGAATAGCAATTGTTTGAGCCATGGATTTTGAGCTCACTATTATTTAACACACTTGCAGTGGACATACATTACCGAAACAATTCCTATTCGGTCGCTACTGTATGTAGTGCTTTAGTAATGTATTTTAAAGAGATTTCGTTCCGAGTCCCCTTTCGACGAAAAAAGGACCTTTAAGGCTATGCTATGGTCACTTTCATATAATAATGTTGCATGACTAGATTTGGTGAACAGTTTGACTTGAAAGTACAAGTTAGCAATCAACTCTCATCAACAAACAGTAATTAAATGCACAGCCTCACCCCTAAGAAACCAGTACTGATAGAGATCATTGCATATAACTAAGTTTCTCCTAATCTTTAAGGACCTTTAAGGCTATGGTCACTTTCATATAATAATGTTGCATGACTAGATTTGGTGAACAGTTGACTAGGAAGTACAAGTTAGCAATCAACTTTCATCAACAAACAGTAATTAAATGCACAGCCTCACCCCTAAGAAACCAGTACTGATCTTTGCATAGTACTAAGTTTCTCCTAATCTTTAAGTGACCTATAATAGGCTCCTTTCAGTGTAGCCAATGTCTCCCTGGAATGATCTCTATCAGTCGAGTGTCCTGGTCGTGCCTTTAAAATCAACATGGCCTCCAAAGTACGATCTTTTAAACAGTACCTCTGGTCGGTCCGGTTCTTTCTGACTGTGGAGAAAACACGCTCACAGTGGGCACTGCTGTGAGGGATTGTTACAATACCCAGCATGACCATTGCCAAACCAGCGAACAGTTTGTTGCCATTTTCATCTGCAACTCCTCCGATTTCTCGCCATGTATCATCAATACGATCCCTAATGCATGAACTAACATCGTGACTCTGATATTCAACAAACTGTTGTACAAGCTGATCTTTTGATACGCCCGACAGTAAGCATGGAAACTTGTCAATGAAGAACACAAGACTAGCTACTTTTGCGGACTGCTGCAGCCGAACATCTGCCACCTCTGCATGATGCAACAGGGGCTCATTCAGTGGAAGTTTACGTTTTAAATCGTCACATGCCGCTTGGTAGTACACAACTACATTTTCATAGAACTCATCCACCCGTTTCTTGCGTAGGTGATTCTCAACAGACTGTTCAATGAATGCCTTAGCATCTTCCCCAATTACAAGATCCTGATTGGATTTAATGTTGTACGATGTACGGTAGTCAACCTCCTCCAACTTGCCACTCATGGCAGAAGGTTTTACAAACCTAACCAACACACTTCTTAGTAGACGGCACAGAGCACGCTGAAGGATATGAATTTTGGGATCGTCTGCTTGCAAACTGAGAAGAATCTCGTCAAACATTTTTAAGCTATAACTTAAAAACAACACATACAGTTTGTTTGTGGGTGACTTCACAAACTCAAAGACTGCACTAATCTTTTTCTCTGCATATGATGGCTCCATGTACACCTTCTCAAATTCTACGTTTGTAGACTTGGCCACCGCTGTAGTCTTGGCCCCCACCACCTTCTCGGTATTCTTGGTCGTCGCCTTCTTGGTCACCTGTGATAAGATTTAGCTGTCAGCGCATTTTCAGTCTGCATGGAGATACTGGCTGATTGTACATAAAATTTGCATGCACTGGCTTTGTTCACTGATATATAAAAATAAACTATAGCAACAAAAGACTATACAGCCAATGGCATGAATCCATTTTACAAGTTATTCTGGATTTAAAGAAATAAAATATTGAAAGAATATTGAATTGAAAGAAAGAAGTATTTTGTATGCCAACCGTGAACCTTGAATTATCGCAGCTTCTTTGATGATAATCATCATACAAATGCCTGTGTGAATAATCTAGAATAGCTACAGATGTTATATACCTTCTCTGAACTCCTCTGTCGTTTGGCATCAATTATGTCTTTCTGCGCCTTGAAGTAAATCTTAAGAGCGTCCCAGTTGTGTATCAACCGCACAATACACCTGTAAATGAGTATATACTAGTACCGTAACATGCATGGACATGTATTTGGACCACACTTTTTCAGTAATCTTCAAACAATAATGGATGGTGAGCGTTCTTTAGAATGGTCGGTTATCTTGTATACCTACAAGCCACATGTATTTTATAAAGAAACAGGGGATATACTAGATGCCAATGGGCAACATGTCGAGCCCACAGCAACATTGGTTCGGTCAAAGTGAAGGACATAGGAGATAAATTTTGTACATGACACTCCCAAAATGTATCCACACAGCAAATTTGGTGTTCGTAGCTCATGTAGTGTAGGAGATCTGCTTTGGACAAGTAAAATCCGGACGGACGGACACACACACGGACGTTTGCACATACACGTTGGCGAAAAAGTGACGACTGTGTCGCACTCCCACCATAGGTGGGCTCGACAAAAATTACAATCTCATTAGTCAAACTTGGCAACCCTCTAGTCATAAAGTCTTAAAGCTATAAGACATGAAACACTAGTGTATGCATACATATATACACCATTACACTAATTAGCTTTCAATTGGATATTTGTATAAATATAAGATATTTGTATATTAAAGTGGTACTGTGCTCTACAAACATATGGATGAATAATCTGAACAGTGAATATACCTGCCAATACTTAGCCATCTTGTGCAGACATGTTTCAGCATTCTTTTCTGGTCAATGTCGTAGATTTCTTGTGTGCCCTTGAATTCCGACTTCCTTTTGTCGCTCTTGTTGAAATAGTAATAAATATCTATCAACACGTCTTCAATGGCTGGAAGGGACTTCGCTGCATTTCTTGCAGTGATGTGGATGAGGTGCAGGCAACAACCAGATAGATACACCTGTCAGCGACAGAACATTCATGAAATCACATGCCATTTGATGCATTAACATGCCATTTGATGTGCTCAACACATTATTAGAAATATTTATTAATATGTAACCTTTCACACAATGATAAGATAATTATGCAGTTTTTTGGCATCAAGGAGCGGGGCCACAGAGGATCCCCCTACCCGTCCTGTACAGGGACGCAACACCAGAAAAAAAAATCAAATCATATTTAATTTAGGCAGGATTTTCATGTACTTAGAGACTAAAACTGCCTCTAGTATATCTTGGCAAGTCATTAGTAACGTACAAGCGCTAACTTTAGTGACTGACCTGTGGCTGTTACTCTTTAACAAAAGCAAAGACGCCTTTTTTGTGCCCAACCATGACATTCGCGTTGTCACACCCAAGCGACAGGCAGTTGCTCCATGGTATGCTTCTTGACACGAGCTCATTATCGATCAGCTTAAATATATTTTCGCCTGAAAATATAGGCCATTTAAGCGCGGTTATGGTTTTGGGAAAAAAATAAACCGGCGGACAGACAGACGGATAGGGTGAAACCCAGGGTTAATTTTACGGGGGGATTATGTCAGCACAATTAAATACAGCCGAACACACTGGTCAATAACATGCCAATTATTGAGAGTAATTAGATACGTTACCTTTATGTGGCTGATGAGCTGATTTTCAAAACCATTTAACGTAGTTTAATTTTAAAATTATTTCGATGGAATTTTTTTCAACAATAATTATTTGCAAGTGTCTTGTAAATAGAATTGTATTACACTTTGATTATCTGCTTATTCAAAATACCTGTAGCAGCTTCATTGCAAACAGGAATCGACAGTAGCTCCGAGTTGACAGTCAATGTTGATGGATCTAGAGTTCTAACCACAAGCGGAAATTGCTTGCTCATGCCATCATTACTCCCATCGGTGGACACTGTGAATGGCCCAGTCCGCATCCGCTCCGCTAACGTTGTTTTAGTGATGTCAGCAAGGTCGCATATGATGGCCGTGGCCTTATTTCTACCACATTTCATGGCTGAAAACCAAGGTTGCTTTTTTTTTGCAGGATACTCGTATACTGAATATATATGCATGGATGATGTTTTGATTAACAAGAATGCCGCCATCTGTTGGGGTGTGGGGCGGAATAAAAAACGAAGAGCATATTGTGCATGTGCAATCAGTAAGCTATATACAAAGTTTCAAGGGTGAAGGTAGCAGGGTTAAACAGTTTTTCAAGTTACAAGAAAACGTGATTGACGGACGTACATACAACATTTGCATCCCTATCCCATTTCGATATGCAATGGGATAAAAATTCCATATGGTATTCGAGCTATGCTCTGCGGCGGCGGATGCTGCGGCACAACAACTTCAAATCCATTGTACCCCCACATTTTCGTCCAGGGGATACAATTACTTATAATGAGTTATTAGGCAATACTATAGGCAGTAACTGTCTCAGCAATACAGGGATTAACATTTGCAAGCAGTACTCGGACCTTGTATATAACTTCTTTTTTTCAGATTTAAACTTGAGGCACACAAAATTAATGTTCTCTGGTCTGGGTAATAGTGGAGTGGTAATTTAATCACAAATGCACATCCATTTTGCAAAAGTGTAATGCAAGTAGCAATGTCATTGAACCTCGACATTTGGCACAGGGGCATCATGGGTGTAATTAAAAATTACAATATGATTGATGATAAAGTAAATATACATCATTAATTACCTGCAGCAATCTTCGAGTCCGGAAACATCTTTTTCACCGTCTTGCACATTTTGTCTGCCGTAGCGAGAGGTAGGTTTTGTTCTGCAAGGAACTCGCACATCATTACCTCTGCACAAATTGGCTCAGTTGGACCAGCAGCACAGAATGAAGTAATTGTCCTGTTTTCTGATTTGAGTTTCTTATAGTCTGCATGTTGCTTGCTTTCTATATGTCGTCTACAGTCGTTGCGACCAGCATGGGCACAACTAAAGTCACAGTTACACACAGAACAAAACACATGAGTCGCTCCTTTCCGGGAAGAGTTGAGGCACGGCCATAATTGTCTGTAAGTGTCTTTGAATCTCTGACAGCTTTTCTTTCCGACTGTTTCAGTCGAAGCATCAGATTTTCGCTTAGACATTCAGGATATGATCTTCAATGAGTGGAATCAGTTAATCACTGAGCAGTACTAATGCAGGTGTCATGAACTTAACTTTAATCCTAATATAACTTATGATGACAGACTAGTTGCGGAAACGGAGGCTACCATAAAACAATTATATGTACATATGTTTAAATACATACATTATACAAGATACTAGGCATGGAGTGTCACTATATAACAAATAGTAACTATTTTAATTATTAAACTTGGGTGTGTAAGGACATAATATTTATAAAATCACATTGTCTTGGTCAGATTTGTACTTACACCCATGTTTAATGATAATTAAAATAGTTAATGTTTTTATATAGTGACACTCCATGCCCGTATAAATGTATATATGACATGATGTGTCAAAGTATGTAGTCTGGTAGTCTGGTAGTCTGTATGTCAAGAAAAACAGTATTCATTTAACAACAACATTATTAAACAATTTGGTAGAATTTGGTGATTCGTGCAACACTTCAGAAATTGACAATGGTGGTTTGTTGGTGGACGAGTTCATCAGGGGACGCATTCAAAAAAGAATTCACAAAACTATAGCCTGGTACCTCCTATTATCAACATATTTAAGGTTTTTACTATGTACAGCAACAAAACTATCTAGGCCAAGTTTATCAAATTTTCATATTTGAACATTCCTCCTACATGCCTTTGGATATAAACACGAAGAAAAGAAAAATATTTTACTTTTGCACGGCAACAGCCATCTTGCAAAATGCCACATGACCACTGATTTGCCAAAAGAATGGCATCAGACATGTTTTCTACAGGGAACTACACCTCCCACAAACTCGCATGCACAAGTGATTCATGGTTCAAGAAATAACGGGATGTGTCGGTAATAGGGATGTGTCGATAATATGACGTGCCACTATAGTTCCGGGCTGATTTCCGTGGAGCGCCCGTCGCCCGTGAACAATACCACGTTAAATCAAGACATAGACACCTGCACCACACTACCATCGTGCAAATTCATTCAATGTGTGTAAAATACCACAAAATTGTAGCCGTAATGTATTGTTGTTGTTGTTGTTAATGTTTGTCCGATCGTGACCTTGGTGGTCTTTATCACTGGACGCTTGACGCCGGTACTTCGATGAACGCGAGAGCAAGAAAAAGCGTTTACCTGACCTAGATAATCAGCAAAGCGCCACACTGCGGCTGTAAGGGGACATCACTGCGACGAAATTGTGAAAACGTTACAGAAATACCCGAAATTATCGAAACGAATCGCGATTTTTCGGAATTTTCGGAATCCGTAGTATTCCGATGTCAAAACGTAGTGCGTAATTTCAACGTATTATCCGTGGAAACTATGGACAATCCGTAGGAGTAAACAGGTCTGCATACGGCTCATTGTGATGTAGCCCACATACTGCCCACATACCGCTCATTGTGATGTAGCCCACAACTGCCCATATACGGCTCATTGTGATGTAGCCCATATACTGCCCATATACGGCTCATTGTGATGTAGCCCACATACCGTGGCCCAGTGGTTAAGGCGTCCGACTACGGAGCGGGAGGTCGAAGGTTTGAATCTCATCAGGGGTTCGTTCTGATATGGCCGGTTGGTGAGCCACCAGCTAGTTAAATAATGGTTGCCGATTGCCTACCAGCCTGACATACAAGCATAGGATTCGGGAAGTACTGATGTTCGTAAAAAGAGGTGTCTCATAAGTCAGAAATGGCTGGCCCTTTAAATAGGGGTGACACTATAATAAACAAACACTTTACTTTTACTTTACTGCCCATATACTGCTCATTGAGACATAGTTGATATATTATCTTATCAACTGACAGCAGAAATAACATGTATTGCACATGTTTGTTTATAAGATCCATTCGTTGACTGTTTTTTGCTCGCTTCAGTGTTTTATATGCTGAAAACGTCATTATAGTTAATGAGTGCAATGGTTTATACATAGTTTTTGTTTGGTCTAACGGCAATGCACACATAATGTAACAGTGAATATACAGGTTAAATAATGATGCTCCAAGTGGATGTCTTCTAACCCTACTGTACAGTCGTAGCGCGTTTGCGTCAGGTGTCAAAGGCCCAGAGTTTGTGCCCAGCTGTAGCTGTTACAATTGTGCCCATAGGTTCCATCTGGCCTCTTCTCTCTCACTCATGGCGATGGATTTCATCAGGAATTCGGTCTCCAGAGCTGTAAGATCGTACCGACATAGAGAGAATGTCTTATGCACCGTACCGGTATAGAGAGAATGTCTTGTACACCATACCGGTATAGAGAGAATGTCTGCACACCGTACCGGTATAGATAGAATGTCTTGTACACCATACCGGTATAGAGAGAATGTCTGTACACCGTACCGATATAGAGAGAATGTCTGTACACCATTCCGGTATAGAGAGAATGTCTTGTACACCGTACCGGTATAGAATGTCTTGTACACCATACCGGTATAGATAGAATGTCTTGTACACCGTACTGGTATAGAGAGAATGTCTGTACACCGTACCGGTATAGAATGTCTTGTACACCATACCGGTATAGATAGAATGTCTTATGCACTGTACCGGTATAGAGAGAATGTCTTGTACACCATACCGGTATAGAGAGAATGTCTTATGCACCGTACCGGTATAGAGAGAATGTCTTGTACACCGTACCGATATAGAGAATGTCTTGTACACCGTACCGGTATAGAGAGAATGTCTTGTACACCGTACCGGTATAGAGAGAATGTCTTATGCACCGTACCGATATAGAGAGAATGTCCTGTACACCATACCGACATAGAGAGAATGTCTTGTACACCATACCGGTATAGAGAGAATGTCTTGTACACCGTACCGGTATAGAGAGAATGTCTTGTACACCGTACCGGTATAGAGAGAATGTCTTATGCACTGTACCGGTATAGAGAGAATGTCTTGTACACCATACCGGTATAGAGAGAATGTCTTATGCACCGTACCGATATAGAGAGAATGTCTTGTACACCATACCGGTATAGAGAATGTCTTATGCACCGTACCGATATAGAGAGAATGTCTTATGCACCGTACCGGTATAGAGAGAATGTCTTATGCACCGTACCGGTATAGAGAGAATGTCTTATGCACCGTACCGGTATAGAGAGAATGTCTTATGCACCGTACCGGTATAGAGAGAATGTCTTATGCACCGTACCGGTATAGAGAGAATGTCTTATGCACCGTACCGGTATAGAGAGAATGTCTTATGCACCATACCGGTATAGAGAGAATGTCTTATGCACCGTACCGATATAGAGAGAATGTCTTATGCACCGTACCGGTATAGAGAGAATGTCTTATGCACCGTACCGATATAGAGAGAATGTCCTGTACACCATACCGACATAGAGAGAATGTCTTGTACACCATACCGGTATAGAGAGAATGTCTTGCACACCGTACCGGTATAGAGAGAATGTCTTATGCACCGTACCGATATAGAGAGAATGTCTTGTACACCATACCGGTATAGAGAATGTCTTATGCACCGTACCGATATAGAGAGAATGTCTTATGCACCGTACCGGTATAGAGAGAATGTCTTATGCACCGTACCGATATAGAGAGAATGTCTTGTACACCATACCGGTATAGAGAGAATGTCTTATGCACCGTACAGGTATAGAGAGAATGTCTTATGCACCGTACCGGTATAGAGAGAATGTCTTATGCACCGTACCGGTATAGAGAAAATGTCTTATGCACTGTACCGGTATAGAGAGAATGTCTTATGCACCGTACCGGTATAGAGAGAATGTCTTATGCACCGTACCGATATAGAGAGAATGTCTTGTACACCATACCGGTATAGAGAGAATGTCTTATGCACCGTACCGGTATAGAGACACAGAGAATGTCTTGTACACCCTACCGGTATATAGAGAATGTCTTGTACACCATACCGGTATAGAGAGAATGTCTTATGCACCGTACCGGTATAGAGACACAGAGAATGTCTTGTACACCGTACAGACACACAGAATGTCTTGTACACCGTACAGACACACAGAGAATGTCTTGTACACCGTACAGATACACAGAGAATGTCTTGTACACCGTACAGACACACAGAGAATGTCTTGTACACCGTACAGACACACAGAGAATGTCTTGTACACCGTACAGAGAATGTCTTGTACACCGTACAGACACACAGAGAATGTCTTGTACACCGTACAGACACACAGAGAATGTCTTGTACACCGTACAGACACACAGAGAATGTCTTGTACACCGTACAGAGAATGTCTTGTACACCGTACAGACACACAGAGAATGTTTTGTACACCGTACAGACACACAGAGAATGTCTTTTACACCGTACAGACACACAGAGAATGTCTTGTACACCGTACAGACACACAGAGAATGTCTTGTACACCGTACAGACACACAGAGAATGTCTTGTACACCGTACAGACACACAGAGAATATCTTGTACACCGTACAGACACACAGAGAATGTTTTTCCTAAGCCAGTCTATGGAAACAAGTAATTGATGAGATAAAAAAGGCTTAATCCCATGTTGTCATTATTATTTCAGTAGTTCTTGAACGTTTTCTAATTGTGTGTCACGCAATTGAAGTCAGCCTCATTGATCAGTCAATGATTTTGATGATAAAGCATGTAGAGAGACGTAATTCATTGATTGGTTAATATACCTGACTTGTACAAGGACCTTTCCCCCCAGGGCCATGCTTTCATTGATTGGTTAATATATGTCTTGTACAAGGACTCTGTCCTCATTCTTTTCATTGATTGGTTAGTTGACTAGACTTGTCAAGAACCTTTCCCTCATGCTCTTCATTGATTGGTTAATAGACTAGACTTGTACAAGGGCAAGTTCCCTCATGCTCTTCATTGATTGGTTAATAGACTAGACTTGTACAAGGGCAGTTCCCTCATGCTCTTCATTGATTGGTTAATAGACTAGACTTGTACAAGGGCAGTTCCCTCATGCTCTTCATTGATTGGTTAATAGACTAGACTTGTACAAGGACAGTTCCCTCATGCTCTTCATTGATTGGTTAATAGACTAGACTTGTACAAGGACTGTTCCCTCATGCTCTTCATTGATTGGTTAATAGACTAGACTTGTACAAGAACCTTTCCCTAATGCTCTTCATTGATTGGTTAATAGATTAGACTTGTACAAGGGCAGTTCCCTCATGCTCTTCATTGATTGGTTAATAGACTAGACTTGTAAAAGGACAGCTCCCTCATGCTCTTCATTGATTGGTTAATAGACTAGACTTGTACAAGGACACTTCCCTCATGCTCTTCATTGATTGGTTAATAGACTTGTACTAGGACAGTTCCCTCATGCTCTTCATTGATTGGTTAATAGACTAGACTTGTAAAAGGACAGTTCCCTCATGCTCTTCATTGATTGGACCTGTATACTTCACTGATCATTGCCGAACAAAAAATATGGATAAATCATTGCATTCATTAACAATAACGACCGTATCAGTATAAAAACACAGTAGGGAGCAAAATAACAGTCTGCGAAATGAATAATTAAATCACTTTCTGCTAATCTTAACTTTGGTAGAAAATGAATATAGTTTCACTTTCTGCTATGCACTCTTATCGCCGATATGAAAATGAATAGTTTCTGCTGTACGATTAGCGCAGTTGTTAGCGCGCTCGCTTCTTACCAATGCATACCCGGTTCGATCCTCGGACCGGAAAGTATGTGAGATGGTACGGTGGCCGCCAGATCGGACAGGTGGGTTTACTCCGGGTACTCCGGTTTCCTCCCACACGAATGACCACAATTACGCTTTCATCCGCACCAACGAGAGTGATTAATATTAGTTGTTAGAACTTGCTTCACAATCGTTGTAAAATAAATAAAGTTTAATAAATTTCTGCTAAACTTTACTCTATGTTGAAAATGATTTGTTTCATTTTCTGCCAAACCTGACTTGCTGTTGCTGCACTCTTTTATCTTTGAGCCAGAGAGTTGATCATTTGTAACTTGTATAAATATGATCAAGTTTAATTGTGTTTGTTTAACCCATTTCATTCTGGATACATTTAAAGGCTTTTACAAACAACATAGATCCAGATCAGCCGCAGCGTGACGCTGCATGCTGATCAGGATCTATGTTGTTTGCTACATAGCCAAGTGTCTTAGCAAGATCATCTGAATAGCAAACAGCATAAGAGCCTGATCAGACGGAACGTTCCGTGGCAGCTGATCTGGCTCAGTTCTTTGCAAAAACTGTTCGGTATCTAGAATCCCTCTCATCTCTTACAGCTACATACAAGAGTCAAAATGCTGTGAATTAATATTCCCACCAAAACAAATATTATACTTGTACTTAATCAAGCAAGAAACGACTACTTCAAACACAAGTATTAAAATTAATTAAAAAATGGAAAAAGTTGAAAACAGTTTAGAGATTGACTGTAGATACAGATACAGATACAGTATCTCATTCTGCAAGCATTGCTTTGTTACATTTGTCAAAAAACTGAATAGTTGTATTTTCTCGTGGTGAATGGTTGTATTTTCTCGTGGTGAATAGTTGTATATTCTCGTAGTGAATAGTTGTATATTCTCGTGGTGAATAGTTGTATATTCTCTTGGTGAATAGTTGTATATTCTCATGGTGAATAGTTGTATATTCTCGTGGTGAATAGTTATATATTCTCGTGGTGAATAGTTATATATTCTCGTGGTGAATAGTTGTATATTCTCGTGGTGAATAGTTGTATATTCTCGTGGTGAATAGTTGTGGTGAATAGTTGTATTTTCTCATGGTGTGGTGAATAGTTGGTATTTTCTCATGGTGAATAGTTGTATTTTCTCATGGTGAATAGTTGTGGTGAATAGTTGTATTTTCTCATGGTGAATAGTTGTATTTTCTCATGGTGAATAGTTGTATTTTCTCATGGTGAATAGTTGTATTTTCTCATGGTGAATAGTTGTATTTTCTCGTGGTGAATAGTTGTATTTTCTCATGGTGAATAGTTGTATTTTCTCATGGTGAATAGTTGTGGTGAATAGTTGTATTTTCTCGTGGTGAATAGTTGTATTTTCTCATGGTGAATAGTTGTATTTTCTCATGGTGAATAGTTGTGGTGAATAGTTGTATTATTTCTCATGGTGAATAGTTGTATTTTCTCGTGGTGAATAGTTGTGGTGAATAGTTGTATTTTCTCATGGTGTGGTGAATAGTTGTATTTTCTCATGGTGTGGTGAATAGTTGTATTTTCTCATGGTGTGGTGAATAGTTGTATTTTCTCATGGTGTGGTGAATAGTTGTATTTTCTCATGGTGTGGTGAATAGTTGTATTTTCTCATGGTGCTAGTGTCTGTAGGATACATATATAACTGTTACAGTAATCACGCGGATCGTGATTGACATTCTCAGGTGCATTTACCGTCTCTTCCTGCATGATACACTTCTCTCAGATGGATTTACCAGGGAACCAGCTTCTATCATTACATGGTGCTAGCCAAGCAAGTGCTTTTAATTGTTCTCGATTATTCATACTACAGAATTTAGAGAGCACATAAAACTTGTGATGTGATACAGTAGTACCCGTTCTACTGTAACAGTCTTCATGAAACTTTGCACTTCAAATATGATTTTGTCCTGACTGACAGATATTTTGTCTGACATGTCAGGCGGTCCTGCTGATGTCAGGAATACTGCTGTCAGTTAGTTTTTTTGTTTTTTTTTCATTTTGAGGCCCCTATCCGGGTAACCCCATTTATTTCTATATACATGTACATTCACATATTATGGAAACACTTTTCATGAATCGAATTGTATACAATTATCTATATGTATAAAGAAATATAGTTTTTTGTTTAGAGTGTTGTGTCCCTTGATGATGAATGCATAACATAATTATTAGCTAAGTTTATTTTAATAAATGTGTGAATCTGGGTATATCAGCTGAATGTTTAAGGTATGGAGATAGGTGTAATGAGTGATGGATCGTTTCTACTTGCTATCTTTTTTTTATAGGATAAAAGTTTGTTAATTATTTACCTGGGAATTTTGGGCTACGGGGTTCTTTTTAATATCAGTTGAATTTATTGTTTGTGCCGTATTGGTACAAAATTAATTGGTATTCATGTATATTTTCTTAGCTTGTCGGAAAGAATTTTGACCATTTCAAATTGTGTCTTATCTATTTTTCCTGAATACATTGCAATATCCTTTTCTATTTCGATCCTTTGATGCAAATAATGTTTGAATGATTCAAACTTTGGTAAGATTTTGTTATACTTCATTCTGGAGATGAAGTATTTGCACAATATTGTCAGTTAGTTTTAATGCAACAATTAATACAGTGAAACTAGGGTTTATTCTAGAGTGGGGGAAAAGGGGCAGGGTTGGTTAGCAGGTCTTGCAGATTAATTGTAACTTGGTGTATCTGGACTAGATATTCTAAAAATTGTTAAGACTGAACAAAAAGTTGCTATATTTTAAGATATAGATGGCAATATAAAGAATTATTTTAATACAAATTAGTGATCTACTATTGATTTATTGGACCTACTAAAGTGTATTCTCCTACAATACATAGTTCCCACAGCAGTCAAAAACACTGATAAGATCTTATCTTGGCAGCCATTTTGACTGGCAAGTTTTATTAACGGCAATTTCATGATTTTACTAGTAATTCTTTAATTGCAATAACTTTATTAATTTTGGTTTCTTAATATAACATTTGGTATGATTTTAAAGGTATTAAATTGTACTTTTTAAATATTAATTTATATTTTGACAGTGATGTATGGATTATAAATTATAAGAACTTAACTTGCACCTATTTTTGAAAGTCTATTTTCACAGTTGAAATATTAATATACAGGTAAATTATTATGTATTCGTTATTGATATGAAATTTGTGAAATGATACAAAAAATATGTCCATTGAGAGCTTTCCAACAATGTATCAACGATGGTGGTGGGATGAAAAATAAATATTTTATGAAGAAAACAAAATTACGCTACTATATATTATATATAATATCTGATCAACTTTGCCATTCAAAATGGCAGCCACAGTAGGAATGATGACGTCACACGGGAACTATGTATACAAAGTGAATCTAGCACCTCCAATAGTTGCAGATAAGGAAATAATAAATAACAGAATTGAAGGGGAGATCAGTCGCACTGTGATTAATGATGTACAATGAGGCAATATGTTAATAAACAATGCAAGTCCATTGTGGGTTAAATGGTAATAGTGGTCACGTGAACAACACGTGTATAGTGGTCACGTGAACAACACATGTATAGTGGTCACGTGAACAACACGTGTATAGTGGTCATGTGAACAACACGTGTATAGTGGTCACGTGAACAACACATGTATAGTGGTCACGTGAACAACACATGTATAGTGGTCACGTGAACAACACGTGTATAGTGGTCACGTGTATAGTGGTCACGTGAACAACACATGTATAGTGGTCACGTGTATGGTAGCGATACGTCATTGATTGCGTCAACCATGTTCTCATAATGATGTAACTTCACGGCAGTGTTCGCATTCTACCGTTATCCAATGAAATGAAATTTGGATGTGGAAATGAACGAAAACTACCGGACTTGTTCGTGATATCTAATTAGCATAAAGTAGTTCCCTTGTCTAGCCGGATAGACAGATTTATTGTACATCCCCAAAACGGCACAAAAAGCATATCTATAGGTGAAAAAAGTGAATCTTTTCAATGTTTTCAAAATGGCGGCATGAACTTTCCAATTCTCTGTACAATTCATTAGCTCATAATGTGTTCAATATATTAACCCTTTCAACACCACAGACCTCTGAATTGGCTTACAAAAAAGTGTAGATCCAGATGAGCCGGCTCGTGACGAGCCGTCTCATCAGGATCTGCACTTTTTTCAAGTAATATAACTATTTTTAGAATTTTTTTTAACCCATTTTGATAAATGAACTGAACCAAATGTAATTTTGTTATTAATTTATTGGTCTAAAAATATCATGGACCAGTCCATGTGAGTTACTTGGTGTTGAATGGGTTAACTCTTACCATACTGGAAATGAGTATATTCATTTTTGCAAACAGCATAGAGTCAGATCAGATAGCACGGAGCGTGCACAAACTTTCCGTCTGATCAGGCTCTGTGCTGTTTGCTGTTTGGATAATGGAGCTGGAAACACTTGGCTGAATAGCAAACAACATAGATCCTGACCATCCGCTGCTGATCTGGATCTGTGTTGTTTGCACATTCCTTCCAATTTGTTCAGCATTGTAAAGGTTAGTAATGATGGCTATCTCAAATGGTAATAGTGTCTATCTTCTAATCTCAATAGTTTAAAAAAGAAAGAAGAGGAAATAAATGCCTGCACTATTCAAATTGCATGTAGCCGGATTACAAGTACTATAAAACCCGCTTAACTCTTAGTTACAAGGAAAATATTTATATTTCATTATGGTCGGTCTAATATGGTCTCAGGGTGTATTATTTCACTATCAACCTTACTTCATGACTGTTTAAATCATTTTTAAGCTATGCAGAATGAACATTATTGTAAAATGAGTGGGTGAGACCAGTGTTGAAATCTTTGACAGAAAGTCATTTATTTGCACGTTTTGCCAGTGATGTCAAAAATGTTTACCTTGGACAACTAACACGTAGAGTCTAAAGCAATGTGAGACTATTTATTATAAAGCAGAGATGGACAGAAATGATTTTTATTTTTGTAAGAAGAATTTGTTGAAAGTAGTAAAGGAAATGGGTGAGCGAGCATTCATGAACAAGGAATATATAAAACAGAATACTTAGTGCGGGATTGTGTTGGCAAAACAATTAACACCCGCCTGCGTATGAACAGTTATTCTCAGAAATGGTAAAATAGCATCATTCTTTTCCTGTGTATGATCAAGAATTCACTGCCCTGCACTTTAGGTTACATCTAAAATAATATATATTTTTATGTACTTTCTGTATTCTTTAACTCTTCACGCTAGCAGCAGATAAAATCACTTTTGCAAATAGCATAGAGCCAGATCAGACGGCACAGAACGTAACACAGAGCGTTCCGTCTGATCAGGAACTTGTGTAAGGAACTTGTGATTAGATATTGTGATTATTGTCTTATGTTGTCATTTTTCATTAATAAATTTATTACGGTAAAAACTAAAATTCGGAAAATACGCCACAAATGAACCGACTTTTGTGAAATTACTATTAGTAAATTACGTCCCTTTATGGATATTGTTTTACCAAAATCACCAATACCGTTGCTAAAGTTAACGCTAGGATACAATCATGTGCATATGAATTATAGTATTATTTTTGCAACTGAAGAAAACAACCGCATAAAGAAACAGTCTTAACAACAAGATATGTGCACTGTAAGTAATTACAGTGAAATTTTCCATTTATTACTTTAAACATAGAGAATATTAGGTTACTGTCTTGTAAATTTAATTTATTAGGCGGTATTTGCAAGATGAGGCTCTCTTGAGCCGTGTATTTTTTCGAGATGAGTCTAATAGTTTAAAAAATTTATAAGACAGTAACCTAATATTCTATTTATCCAATCTTCTGACAAAAAAAAGTTTTAGAGAGGACCTGAAGTTTATCTGTGTGTGTGTTTTACGTTTATTTATCGTGGCTACCAGTTGCCCATATGAGCGACGCCTTCTGAAGAGATTAGTCATTTTAGGTTTTTGGAGGATAGTGCAATGATACAGACAGAGTCCTCTCTTGTTCTTTTACATGCACGGTGTACAGGACCGACACGAGACCTCGGTTTAACGTTCCATCTAAAAGACTGTTAATTTTATTAGGGTCAGACGGGGGATCGAACCTGGATTACCAGTCCAGCGTGAAGTTATCTGTGAACATATGACATTATACACGCAGCAGCATCATGATGTCGTGAAGGGTTTGTTTGGCACTGACTAATGATTAAATTTTATATGGCAGGCGTTTTTGACCATTTTATTAAGCATGAAGGTTGGATAAAAATTCTTATCATGAATCTACTATTTTAGTGACACTTAACTCTTTCAACACCAAGTAACTGACATGGACTGGTCCATGATATTCTTAGACCAATAAATGAATAAGAAAATTACATTCGGACCAGTTCATTTATCAAGATGGGTAATTTTGTCTAAAATTAGTAATACTACTTGCAAAAAGTGCAGATCCTGATGAGCCGGCTCGTCTGGATCTACACTTTTTGTAAGCCTATATAGAGGTCTGCAGTGTTGAAAGGGTTAATTTTCAAAAAAAACCAAAACAACTTTACATCATGAACCATATACTCAATCAATATTGTGAAGGGATTGACCATATTGTGGTGTATACAGTTTGCATAGTTTGACCGACAATGATCGTATGGTGCTATACACACTGTGGGGGAAGGTGGTGGGAGGTGCGATTGTTATATTCGAGTTTCCATTGGTGATAGTTTGTCAGCCCAGCACAATTCGTTTAGGGATAGCCCAGCACAATTCGTTTAGGGATAGTCCAGCACAATTCGTTTAGGGATAGTCCAGCACAATTCGTTTAGGGATAGTCCAGCACAATTCGTTTAGGGATAGTCCAGCACAATTCGTTTAGGGATAGTCCAGCACAATTCGTTTAGGGATAGATGTTCAAGGTTATTCACAGTGTTGTGTATCCTAGTGATTCTACTTCATTATCCGCCGCCGGTGACCGATATTGTTTTGATGTCGTCTGTCCGTGCATTTGCCGGGAGCCAATTCTCGGTAACCAATGGGTGGAATTGTATGAAGCTTAAAGTAAATATGTATCACCTTAGATTGATGGTGTACATGCAATTTTCATTGCGATTGATCCAGCAACATCAGAGTTATTGCCCTTTAACTCTGCATGGTGGGTAAAATAAAGGCTATAAATAGTTCAAATAATTCAGAAAATCAGAAAATGGCTTGTTGTGTTTGGCCACAGCATATGCCATATTGAATAATTTTGTGTAACGTTCTACCTCGGCCTGGTCAACTACCTTGGCAAATGCTGTATCCAATTTGCCCTTAATAGATTTGCCTTTGCCGACCTTGGATATGCACAGAACATGCTTTGCAGACATCTGATGCACTCAATGTATCTCGCCTACCCAATTTTTGCCATTAAATAGACCGGACGTTTTGTCTGCCAGCTGGTGGTATTGAGTGCATATACGACAAGTAATGTTATTATGGTCGTCTGCTTTCAGCCAAGGGAAATCGGTAACCCACGATTCTACAAACCTGCGTTTGCGTTTTTTTGTCATACACACTGTCCCGGTCAGCCATTGATTTTCTTTTTAACAGTTTCAATTTTACTTGGGCCTGGCCCTGCCTGCCTTTGGCTCTTTGATTAAACACCGATCCATTTAATAATTTGTAAACATTTGGAACAAAAAAAATATTGAAGAAGAGCCGTCACGAATTGGATATCGTCCGCTGACATGGCGCCTTTATCGGGACTTGGTAAATGTTTTATACATAACCCAATATGGTCTGCTGTTTACATTTTCGACTTCCGCCGACAAATTAATTGGTTTAAGCAGTATTTATTCGTGTTATAAGCATGTATACAATAACATATGATTTTCGTGAGTATTTTTTTTATGATTACCAACTTTGTCTCTCTACTTGTCCGTGGACAACTGAGATGCAAAATTTCACTTGTCCGTGCAATAAATTGTACGAGTCGGACGAGTCGTAGCATTTCCACACCCCTGCTGAAAAGTCTGGAAATATTTCCTGTAATTTCATTAGAATTGTGTCAACAAGACAAAGAGTTAATTGACTAAAACTCCTCAAATTTGTCCCTCCAGAGTTCGGTGAGGGATATCAATTCATGAAATTTGCTTGTTAATATTTGAAGCTTCCCAATTAAGCTGCTATTTGTTACTGATTAACCCATTCAACACCAAGTAACTCACATGGACTGGTCCATGATATTCATAAACCTATAAATGTAGGCCGTATGCCTAAGTGTTTAATTCCGGCGCTCAGAACAACAAACCATGTTTTATTTGACGATAAATAACGCAACTACAAATATTATTTAGATTCTATCATGACCCAAATATCTAAAAAGCGCAAAAAATAGTTGGGTGTTATTTTTTAGAAAACCGCAAATGACACCACAAAACTACACGTCACATTTGACATCGCGCGCTACACCATGTTTTATTGCAGATTTAACAACGGTAAATGCCTTCTTTGTGTATACAGACAAAACGCCGAGTCATGTTAGAATTAAATTTTAACCTAAAAAAATCCAGTCCAAAATCCTTGTCCTCAATAGAACATAAGAAGACATCCATAGAAAGATGGAGATGAGGAAAGAAATCGATCAGTTTCTTACAAAAACATGTTAACCCTTTCAACACTACACACTTTTAACCCATTCAACACCAAGTAACTGACATGGACTGGTCCATGATATTCATAAACCAATAAATGAATCAGAAAATCACATTTGGACAAGTTCATTTATCAAAATGGGTAATTATGTCTAAAAATAGTCATATCACTGGCAAATAGTGCAGATCCTGATGAGACGGCTCGTCACGAGCCGGCTCATCTGGATCTACACTTTTTGTAAGCCTATTTAGAGGTCTGTGGTGTTGAAAGGGTTAAACAATGGATCTCGGTGGAATAAAGTTCAAAGTTACAACCCTTGCATATTGTCATCTAGCTTTGGCATTCACTGTTCAAATCTGTGAAATAGTCTGCTTGTCTTCATTCAGTGTGTATCATTATTTACTACTATATAAGGTTTCCTCCAATGTTCTCTGAAATAGATAATTAACTACTAGAGGCTAATTCCAGTCACACAGTAGTATGTCAGTCTATGTTGTCATCAGTCTATGTTGTCATCGCACATGTCTTACCATCCGAGCACTTGTTATGTGACAAGGTTAATACCGTCATTTGCTGTGTATACCACGCACATTTATTACGAAAATCCTTGTTGAATTTGTTGTACCGTATTTTCTCGACTATAAGTCGCCCTCGCCTATAAGACGCACCCCCTATTCCGGTGGTCAAAATGGTGGATTTTACCGAGACCCTCGTATAAGACGCAGTCAAATTTTCGGTCAGGAAGCTGTCAAAAACTGTAGAAAAGTACCTATTTTGAAGAACCAAACAATTAAAAAATTTTTTTTAGTAAATTAATAACCAAAACAAGTGGGCCTCGTAATTGCTCAGAATGTTTGCGTCAAACAAAATCAATATAGATCAGCATAACTTTTTATCACACTGAAATTTGGATCATTAAAATTATAATAATCGTTCTTTATCGTTGGGAAATGATCCCTGAGAGCAACAGTCATCAAAGCCAGTTTGACACTTGCCAGAATACACAAGCTGCAGGATTTTTGTACAATATACAAGTGTTGTATATATACAAGTTTCACTTAACTTTGATCCCAGAACATTTATTGCCCTGGCAGGCAATAAAACAATAAACAGAAAACCAGTGTTTTCACAGCTGCTGTCAAACACCATCAATTATGCTTCAATTATGCAATCAATGGCATAATGCCTGTGATCTATGCATGTATTATATTTGTTTGGTTGTCTCATTATAAAGCACACCCTTGCACACATTTTCAGAAATTGAAATTATCACTAAACAAACCCAGTAATTTTCCTTGTTAAACTCTGTGACTTACTGCATTCAAAGCTAAGCTGTGACTATGCCTCTTTGATCTTTATGTTAACAACAAATAAGTATAAAAGTTGTGACCTCAGGAATTTCAGAAAATCAAACCAGCTACATAAAGTCTTGTCTATTACATATATCTATTTTTAGAACGCCCCAGTAATTTTCCATGATTATGCCCATTGACCCAGCTGTGGTGATTTTATATAACACATGTAGGAGATATTTTTAATTGCCGATTGTGGTAGAATTTCAAATGTAAGCATCATTGTTTTTCAAAATAAATCATTATATAAATGTCCAAAATATAATATAATGCTCTTATAAAGATAAAATTTGCAATCTTTAGGTTTTGTTTTAGAACTCCAAAACTGCAGGCGTAGAAATGCGTATGTATCAGAATCATGTATATGCGTAGAAAATGGAATCTGTTGACGACTGCAGAAGTGACGGTCGGAAAAATGACCATTAAAATGGCGTCTCTATCGTTTCGGGTTCGATTTTCGGAGGTGATGGACAGATTTGTTTCTAATTTTTTTGTATACCTCGCTTATAAGACGCATCCCCTTCTTAGAAGTTGATTTTTGAGTCAAAAATCTGCGTCTTATAGTCGAGAAAATACGGTAGTATACACAGGTACAGCCTTCAAGACATTTTTTCAAGATAATGTTGTCCAAAATTTAGTGAAATTCTTTTCTCTCTTGTCTTTACTGGCTATTTACATGATTTCGGACTTCATTTATAAAACTTTAGTGCTCTAATAACCTGAACTGCATCGGTGTTCACAATGACGACACTGAAATTCAAATACCCGATTCCAAACCTCGACTCCAATGCTCGCACTCCAAACTCAGCATGATTCCAAACTTCAAAGCTTGTTGTCAAAGTCCCAAGACCAGACACCACTCCAAGACCAGACACCACTCCAAGACCAGACACCACTTCAAGACCAGACACCACTCCAGACACCACTCTAAGACCAGACACCACTCCAAGACCAGACATCACTCCAAGACCAGACACCACTCCAAGACCAGACACCACTCCAAGATCTGACACCACTTCAAACCACAATCCCAAACTCCAAAACCCAAACATTGAGCTAAAAAAACATGATCCGTGTAACCCAACCCAAACTCGATAACCAACTCAAATTTCCAGATAACCAACTCAAATTTCCAGATAACCAACTCAAATATCCGGATAACCAACTCAAATATCCAGATAACCAACTCAAATATCCGGATAACCGACTCAAATTTCCAGATAACCAACTCAAATATCCGGATAACCAACTCAAAATACCCGGATAACCAACTCAAATTTCCAAACCACAATTTCAGTGTCAATGTTTATTGGACTATCAGAGTGATCAAAGCTTCTGTACTTTCTTCGTCTTTGATAGATTATTATCTCTGCTCCCTGATTCATGCCTCCTCCTATTGTCACCTAAGCTGATAGAATTAAGGCTTTCCCATTTATCAAAGTCCATGGATGATGTCCCTAGAGGTGTCTGTGTGCCATTTCATCTCTCATATATTCACATGTATGTCTGGGGACAGCTAGTGAGTAGTACATACCCTATGTAGATTGACACATCATTTGTTAAATTCTAGAAATATCCTCCACTTCATGTAGCTTGTCAAAGTCACGTCTTGTGTGCATATCATTTTGTGATGTATGTAGTAACTTCATAGATTTGTGTTTGGATTTTTATTCAGATTGCATTTTGATGATAGCTTGGGTTGGTTGCCAGCGCAGCAGTAGTATGCATTATAGAAACTTAAAGATCAAACGAGTGTTTTTCCCCTTTCTTTATCATGTTATTCTAATAGGTAAATATTACCATAAAAAACATGAAACAAAAAAAATCGTATTGTCAACAATAATTTAATAAATCATTTATTAGCACACAAGGCCACAGCCAAAAAATCATGACTTATTTCCCTTGATTACTCTTTATTGGAAACCTGAAAAGGTGGGTCCATGTTGTTTACTTTTCATTATAATTACTTTTTATGTTGTTTATGTTGTTCCTATGCAACGATATAGTCCTCCAAATTTGAGGCATTTTGTCCAAAGCCTACAAAATTATCGTACGTCATAAAACATTATCGGGAAATGAAATGTTACACAAAATATATTACAACTTCTAGTGTGTTTTACGTTTATTTATCGTCGTTACCGGTTGGCAATATCAGCGACGCCTCCTGAAGAGATTAGTCATTTTAAATGTTTGGAGGATAGTGCAATGATACAGACAGAGCATTCCAGAATCTCCTCTGGTTCTTTTACATGCACAGTGTACAGCACCGACAAGAGACTTCGGTTTAACCCATTCAACCCCAAGTAACTGACATGGACTGGTGCGTGATATTTTCAGACCAATAAATTAATAAGAAAATTACCTTTGGACCAGTTCATTTATCAAAATGGGTAATTTTATCTAAAATAGTAATAATTATTACTGGCAAAAAAGTGCAGATCCTGATGAGACGGCTCGTGACTTTATTAGCCTGCTTCTTAGAATATACGAGTGTGTAGCACATCATTCTAAGCAAACAGAAACAGACGATTCAAGATTGAGTCTGATTACTAAGTCACGTGTTTGAAAATTAAGAATTGTAGAAGAAAAATCGTCTTCATGAAATGTTGCCAGTGTTTGACTGACACCTGTTTGACTAATGATTGAAATGCACTAAAAATTAATTTGACTGAATGGTTTTTTGTTTTTGTCTGATATATGATCTGGTCCTACAGATTCCAGGAAGACTGAGATGCAAAGATCTTGTTGTGTAAACTTAAGCTTTTATTTATTTTACGATTGTGAAACAAGCTTTAACAACTTATATTAATCACTCTCTTTGACGCAGTTGAGAGCGTAAATGTTGTCATTTGTGTGGGAGGAAACCAGAATTCCCGGAGAAAACCCACCTGTCTGATCTGGCAACGACTGTACCATCTCGCATACTTCCCGGTCCGAGGATCGAACCCGGGTTGCATTGATGAGAAGCATGCATGCTAACTGCTGTGCTATTCGGACAGCCAATCGGATCTTGTTGTGTAGTGTTATAGTTTCCCATCACTGACTGTTCAGTATATCGGCAACAAGGAACATAAATCATGCACAGCCAACAAGTATCTAGTGACATAAATGCCACCAATGTGTGCTTAATAAGGAAGGTATTGTATTGTGTGTTAATATCAACTAACAGCCTACCTTAATCATTTGCAATATCAATTGTTCGCTGGTTTCCATAGCAACAAATAGCCAGTAGTTTTTGACAAGGTTGACTTGTGTGTATTATGAATATTTCACTTGTTTGGGGATATTAATGAGCAGGATGTGTTGTCGCGTGTATTAACCTGTATTAACCTGTATTAACCGCTGTTCTATTAAACCACAATAATAGAGACTTTACCTGAACAATTAAAGGTGAATAGGTGTCTGAATGCATTATGGTGCATACTTTTTAATGATAAATGATAGAGCTTATTTTTGTACTTTTCTACCAACTAACGTGCTTTTAGCGCAGAGAGCTTATTTTTGTACTTTTCTACAACTAACGTGCTTTTAGCGCAGAGAGCTTATTTTTGTACTTTTCTACCAACTAACGTGCTTTTAGCGCAGAGGTTAACTCACTCGCTCGCTTCTCACCAATCCTCTTACCGGGAAGTATGTGAGATGGTACGATGGTCGCCAGATCGGACATGTGGGTTTTCTCCGGGTACTCCATTTCCTCCTACACGAATGACCACATTTACGCTTTCATCCGCACAACCGAGAATGATTAATATAAGTTATAAAATAAAAAAAAAGTTTAAACTAAACATGCTTTATATGAATATTAATTGTTTATAAACTAAGCCGGTGTTGAATTGAGGTGACTTGCGATTAGCTCCCTTTAATACTCAGACTGTGACATGTTTATGTCTGCATGCTAGTTAAAATAAGGCTATAAATAGTTATATTAATTGTAGCAAAAAATAGTTTATTAATCTGTTTTTCTTATTTTAAGCTGAAAATGCTGGAAATAGGTCACGGAATTTCATTAGAATTGTGTGTCGCTACGTTGTGTGTCGCTACGACACAATTCTAATGAAATTGCACAATATATTTGACTGTTATTTGTACCACTAGCGTGGAAAGAGTTAATTGCGACAATAGTTGCGGTTCTTTCAAAATAACATTAAAAACTTTAATTAAACACTTATTATTTTTCTTCAGACATGGGGATCAAACCAGCGATCCCTGAATTCGCGGTCCAGCGTGTTAACTGACCCGCCACATTAATAATATGACACCGCGCAATGGAACATATGTAAATACTGATCATTCATACAGACTTGCATGGGAAGTGAGATATAAACCGCAATAACTAATACTTGTATAATTGATCATCCAAGACTGCAAATATATAATCCAGTGTAGCTACAAATCAAGTTGAAGAGTATATTTACATAGCACTAGCCGTACACGTTATAGCTAAATTGAAATTCAATAGATTTCAATAACCATTAGTGGTAATGGATTATAAAGCAATTGTATCTTGGCACATCTTTGAAATTAACGCATATTCTGATGGAAAGCTAGACAGAATGTGCAAGTAATTCCTATAGTAATTTATATGAAAAAGATGGCAGTTTCTTACGGAGGTTGGTGCACCCAAGTACTGGTTAACCACCGCTGGTGCCTGCCCAGGAAAGGTGTTGTTAGGTAAACTGCCCGTTGCTCAAATGGGCAACTTGTATCGACATTAAATAAACTTATAAAAAAATATATATATACCATTTGCGCTACAATACATATAAAGCAAGAAAGCGTATCAGCTTTTAATTTGATTAAAATTCAGTCATGTACACTTTGTACATGATTATACGTTGTATATGACATGAGTGTAACCCGCAATGACAAATATTTGAAGTGGTATGATCATTCTGTTATCGTAAATGTAAGCATGCATGTTATAACATGGGTGACTATACTTGAAGTGTTCTGTTCATCATAAACTTCACTTTTACATTTTCATTTTGCACTACTTTCTATATCAAAGTCATTTATGACATAAAAAAGCATGTATTGTTAAACATGATATAATGAAAAAGAACAGTTACTGTGACTTTAGGGGTAAACTGATCAAAGGAGTAACTTTAGTGTGTGATGACATATAGGAATAAAGCTGCTACAGGTGATTGGGTAAAGGCTGTTAGAAGCAGTTTTATTGTGAGCACAGCTGTATAGGCAATTACCATCTTTACATGGATGTTATGGAACACTCCATTGAACATGAAACTCAAATCGACTCACAAAAGAATGATACAGTTAAAGCCCAGCTGTTATGAAGCACCTGAACACTAGAAGTCCGGAGCCCTATATCCATAGAGATTCAGATTACTGTAGATTACTGGAGCACTAGATTACAGGAGCTCTAGAACACCGGAGCCCTAAATCCATAGAGATTCAGATTACTGTAGATTACTGGAGCACTAGATTACAGGAGCTCTAGAACACCGGAGCCCTCCCTATATCCATAGAGATTCAGATTACTGTAGATTACTGGAGCACTAGATTACTGGAGCACTAGAACACCGGAGCCCTATATCCATAGAGATACAGATTACTGTAGATTACTGGAGCACTAGAACGCCGGAGCCCTATATCCATAGAGATTCAGATTACTGTAGATTACTGGAGCACTAGATTACTGGAGCACTAGAACACCGGAGCCCTATATCCATAGAGATTCAGATTACTGTAGATTACTGGAGCACTAGATTACTGGAGCTCTAGATTACAGGAGCTCTAGATTACTGGAGCACTAGATTACAGGAGCACTAGATTACGGGAGCTCTAGATTACAGGAGCTCTAGATTACTGGAACTCTAGATTACAGGAGCTCTAGATTACTGGAGCACTAGATTACTGGAGCTCTAGATTACTGGAGCACTAGATTACAGGACCACTAGATTACGGGAGCACTAGATTACTGGAGCTCTAGATTACTGGAGCACTATGTAAAATTAAAGGCATTAGGAGCGTTTAATTACCAAGGCGAAAAAACAACATGGTGTCATATGGCACATGGGTTTCCCCGACTGACCCATTTTGAAGAAGAAATTTGTTGTTTTTGTTTGCCCAATACAAATAGTTCTCTCTAGTTCTCTCTAGTTCTCTCTAGTTCTCTCTAGTTCTCTCTAGTTCTCTCTAGTTCTCTCTAGTTCTCTGTAGTTCTCTGTAGTTCTCTCTAGTTCTCTCTAGTTCTCTGTAGTTCTCTCTAGTTCTCTGTAGTTCTCTCTAGTTCTCTGTAGTTCTCTCTAGTTCTCTCTAGGTCTCTCTAGTTCTCTCTAGTTCTCTGTAGTTCTCTGTATGCAGATGACATCATGATCACTTCAATATTAAGTTGTAATTAATTCCGCTGGGAAATGCCTTCGATTGTTCATGAATGTCCAGGAAAATGTAGACTTTATTTGCCTGCAGAATAATTGATCAGAACCTTTGGACATTCAGAAATACTGGATGACAATTCCAGGAAGTTACGGGACAGACATTCCCAGATCAATAGCGCTCTTCTGTACAGGAAATAAAGTTGTTATACGGTGTTCACGAACACTGTCCTAATGAATGTAATGTGCTAAACTTGTCATCTAATTATTGGCGATATTATTTCTCCGTCATACAATGTTTCCAGCACTTTATTTGTGTACACTCAATTAACAGGGTGTATGAACTTAATACGGTTACAGCATTTGTTACTGGAGACTGCAAGTAGAATACTAGTGGTGAGATATGGTGGTGGGCACCTTGCCTAGGGTTCACAGTGCGTAGGAATACTAGTTGTGAGATACATATGTGGTGGGTGGGCACCTTGCCTAGGGTTCACAGTGCGTAGGAATACTAGTTGTGAGATACATATGTGGTGGGTGGGCACCTTGCCTAGGGTTCACAGTGTGTAGGAATACTAGTTGTGAGATACATATGTGGTGGGTGGGCACCTTGCCTAGGGTTCACAGTACGTAGGAATACTAGTTGTGAGATACATATGTGGTGGGTGGGCACCTTGCCTAGAGTTCACAGTACGTAGGAATACTAGTTGTGAGATACATATGTGGTGGGTGGGCACCTTGCCTAGGGTTCACAGTGCGTGCTTATTGCTTCCAGGAAGTGGAAATCTGGACTATTAAATAGATTACCGTATTTAGCTATGTATAGTGCGCACATTTCTTACTGAAATCCTCATCCATTTTATCTACTGCGCATTATACACCAGTACAGACATCAGGACATTTTTTCCCGAACGGCCCAGTCATTCTATAAGTTGTTACATTCGACAATCGTTATAAACTAGCTATTAAAACCAGTTGCCGATAGTCTATATAAATAAATCAAATGAATAAGACCACAAAATTAGCATATATTTCGTTTATTTTGGCAAACTTTGAAGAATTTAATTGAAATTAGTAAATGCATAAAAAATGGCGATTTGATAACATCACACAGTTTTATCGTATGTAATATTTCCCGTACTTTTCGCGTACTTCGCCGTACAATGTACAATGCATTGCATATAAAATATATGGCTGCAGTATTTCAATTGATTGTAGCGATAATTAATTTCGACAAACCTTTCACAGTTAATTAGGTAGGCTTCACGTGTTGAGAAGTTTGAGCATCTGCTGACATGTTTGAGAACGTGTTGAGATGTTTGAGAACGTGTCGAGAAATTTGAGCAGGTGTGCCTGAGTGCGTTACCGTTACTCGATGAGGTATATCTCGAGTGATTAATATAAGTTGTAAAAATCACGGAGCACAATTTTTAGCGATTCTTGAGAAATGTTAAATTTTGACTTGGAAAATTGCGTTTTTCACGTGCGCAGTATACATCGGAACTCAGTTTTTCCGCCGATTTTCGTGCCAGATCGTGGGTGCGCACTATACACGGTAGCGCACTATACATAGCTAAATACGTAATTTTGTTGAAATCTTGTTTGGGAGTAAGTTAAAGCACTAGGGTAAATTGAAACACTAGAATAGGGTAAATTGAAACACTAGAATAGGGTAAATTGAAACACTAGAATAGGTTAAATTGAAACACTAGAATAGGGTAAATTGAAACACTAAATTGGGTAAATTGAAACACTAAATTGGGTAAATTGAAACACTAGAATAGGGTAAATTGAAACACTAGAATAGGGTAAATTGAACACTAGAATAGAGTAAATTGAACACTAGAATAGAGTAAATTGAAACACTAAAATAGGGTAAATTAATACACTAGAATAGGGTAAATTGAAACACTAGAATATGGTAAATTGAAACACTAAATTGGGTAAATTGAAACACTAAAATAGGGTAAATTGAAACACGAGAATAGGGTAAATTGAAACACGAGAATAGGGTAAATTGAAACACGAGAATAGGGTAAATTGAAACACTAAATTGGGTAAATTGAAACACTAAATTGGGTAAATTGAACACTAGAGTAAATTGAAACACCAGGGTAAATTGAAACACCAGGGTAAATTGAAACACCTGAGTAAATTGAAACTCTAGAAGAGAATGATATAACACAATGATAAACACGAAACACTGCATTCAATTTTGGTATGAACAATTATTGGTTCCCCATAAGATAACATTAAATGTTTTTGATTAGATATTTGACTGATTAAAATGATGTTTATAATTTCTGTGCTTGTTAATGTTTAAAAGAACACATTGTATTTGTGTATGTGTATTTTTGTATCTGTGTATGTGTATTTATGTGTATATGATATGTGTATTTGTGTATATGATATGTGTATATGTGTATTTATGTATTTGTACATTTGTACATTTATGTATTTGTATATTTGTGTATTTGCAGATGAAGGTGGAGAACAGTACAAACACGACACCGTCCAAAGTTATACACTTAAGAAGCTTACCTAATGACGTGTCTGACCCGGAAGTCGTTCAACTCGGAATTCCCTTCGGCAAAATGTCAAATGTCCTTCTACTCAAACAGAAAAATCAGGTTTGTCGATAATCTCTTTGTGGCATGCAACATCTGGACATTTCCTTCTGTCATGTCACTGAGTCCCTTTCTTACAACATGCAACCTGTCCTTGACCGAGTCCCTTTTCTTATAACATGCCGCCAGTCCTGGCACTGATTCCCTTTTCATACAACATGCAACCGGTCCGGGACTGAGTCCCTTTTCATACAACATGCATCAGGTCCTGAAACCAATTCCCTTTTCTTGCAACATGCATCCTGTCCTGGCACTGATTCCCTTTTCTTACAACATGCAACCGGTCCTGGCACTGATGTTGTCCTTGCAAACTACACAGTCTGGTAACATGTTGGATGTAGAATTACTGAGATGAACCCTTTCAGCACTATAGACCTAAATAGGCTTACAAAAACTGTAGATCCAGATGAGACAACTCGTCACAAGGATCTATACTTTTTGCCAGTAATTTCACTATTTTTAGACAAAGTTTGATAAATGAACTGGTCCAAATGTAATTTTCTTTATTTATTGGCCTAAAAATATCATGCACCAGTCCATGTCAGTTACTTGGTGTTGAATGGGTTAACCCATTCAACACCAAGTAACTCACATGGACTGGTCCATGATATTCATAAACCAATAAATGAATCAGAAAATCACGTTTGGACAAGTTCATTTATCAAAATGGGTAATTATGTCTAAAATAGTCATATCACTGGCAAAAAGTGCAGATCCTGATGAGACGGCTCGTCACGAGCCGGCTCATCTGAATCTACACTTTTTGTAAGCCTATTTAGAGGTCTGTGGTGTTGAAAGGGTTAAGTATGACAACATGGAAGGCCACTGTGAACGAACCAGACCAGGACAGCTGATCAGAGGCGTATATGTTAACATTTGTTTTGGAATTATTTCCGGAACGAAAACAAAAACCGGATTGCTCAGAAAATTACTCATTATGAGAATGTCGGAGTTAATTGATAATAAATATGACAAGCAATATTAATAATCCAACTTAATTGTCATCTGAATGATGAATTCATCTAGACCGCTGGGAAATGAAATGAATATTGCCAAGTATCCACTTCCAGTATCATTTACATGAACTCTTCCATTACTTCGGGTTCAGATTTCAAGATAGTCACATGTGGCAGGAATATGTTTCCATGGAAAATGTCAGGAAGTCCGCTGATATTTTCATTAATGAGCCCTTCACATTTTCCACTGCATAAAATTATTTTGTGTCTCAGTAAAATAGGTGATAATTGGTTAATAGTACATTGGTAATAACATGCTATTATGGTAATATTTTCTAATATACGAACATAGTGCATTCAGTCAATTCATGCACTGAACCCCCCCCCCAACTATTCAGCTATTAGTAATGGGATGATTATCTAATTGGTTCCCACTGGCATAGCTCCACGTAGGCATTGCAGGCCTGGGCCTATGCATACAGGGTTCCCACTGACATAGCTCCACGTAGGCATTGCAGGCCTGGGCCTATGCATACAGGGTTCCCACTGGCATAGCTCCACGTAGGCATTGCAGGGCTGGGCCTATGCATACAGGGTTCCCACTGGCATAGCTCCACGTAGGCATTGCAGGCCTGGGCCTATGCATACAGGGTTCCCACTGGCATAGCTCCACGTAGGCATTGCAGGGCTGGGCCTATGCATACAGGGTTCCCACTGGCATAGCTCCACGTAGGCATTGCAGGGCTGGGCCTATGCATACAGGGTTCCCACTGGCATAGCTCCACTTAGGCATTGCAGGCCTGGGCCTATGCATACATGGTTCCCACTGGCATAGCTCCACGTAGGCATTGCAGGCCTGGGCCTATGCATACAGGGTTCCCACTGGCATAGCTCCACGTAGGCATTGCAGGGCTGGGCCTATGCATACAGGGTTCCCACTGGCATAGCTCCACGTAGGCATTGCAGGCCTGGGCCTATGCATACAGGGTTCCCACTGGCATAGCTCCTCGTAGGCCATTACATATTTTTTCGAAAATGTAATTTTGTGTATTGAAAACATTTTAAAATGGCTTCTTGCCGTCGGAAAACAGTATAGTAATGCAATGTATATATACAGCCGACATCATTCTCTTTAACTCACCACTTAACCCTTTCAACCCCACAGGCCTCTAAATAGGCTTGTGAAAAGTGTAGATCCAGATGAGCCGGCTCGTGACGAGCCGTCTCATCAGGATCTGCACTTTTTTGCCAGTAATAATTATTACTATTTTTAGATAAAATTACCCATTTTGATAAATGAACTGATCCAAATGTAATTTTGTTATTAATTTATTGGTCTAAAAATATCATGGACCAGTCCATGTCAGTTACTTGGGGTTGAAAGGGTTAACTAGAACCCCAATGGCAGGAACGCGTCGCATGGAGCTGTCAATAGTCTCGATTATTATGTATATTCGTTCTGCCTTTAATAACTCGTAGACGTATAATTGGAACTCTCAACCAGATTGGTGATCCTGCAAAATCAATTATTACTTGATTAGCCCCTGTGATGCAAACGCAATTAACTGCAGGTCGCATTGTAATGTTGACAAAGTTTTCTCACCTTTGATTGACAGGTCTTTTACCAGTCCACGTATATTACACATCATGAAATTGGCAATCGTTCATTTCAATTAATGGTTTTCGCTCAAATGGCAATCGTTAAATGGTTTTCGCTCAAATGGCAATCGTTAATGGTTTTCGCTCAAATGGCAATCGTTCGTTTATTTCAATTAATTGTTTTTTGTTTATTTCAATTAATTGTTTTTTGTTTATTTCAATTAGTTGTTTTCGATCAATGCGGCATTTTTATTCCAGTTTTCTATCACATGTGGTTACGCAGTATTTTCTTTAATTTAATCGTTGGGTCTGACCCTACCACTGAAGTTGGATAAGCATAAACATTGACAAGGCAATAATGCGCAGTGTTATCCAATGTAATCAAAATGGAATCGTTTGTTCACAGAAAGCTTGGCGGTCCGGAGTCCTATCGTGGCTCGAACTCACCACCATATTATCCTTATGATTACTGTACTGTAAGCACTACCATACTGTCCTCCTGCATTGGGCAAGGAAAACTTGATAACCTTGGTTCTTAAATTCATTAAAATTAAGCAAAATTAATACGTAATGAATGATAATTCTCGTAAAATAATTCATGTGTCACAGAGGTGAAAATAACCCAGAATGCACCACAGACTATGTAAGGGAATTATTTTTCCACGGGCATGCACCCTAGCAATTCTAAGATTAACACAGTATCTGTATGAAGATGTGTATGATGATTATTAATTGTACAACTGTTACAGCTAGTTTCAATGACGAAGTGTTTCAATATGCCATTCTCTCCAGTATACCATAAGCTTAACCCTTTCCCTCATAGAGATTTATGTTAATATACTATTATATCTCCACACAAACAAACGACAGCCATTTAGTTATCATGCAGTGGATAAGTAGTCGCCATATCTATCCCACCTCCATAGATATTACTGGGACTACATGAGATTCTTGCCTTTATTATGATCATTGGTTTGGCTACTACATTGTCAATGTATGTCGTATTGGTAATGATGTTAAGAGGTGCTTCTATGAGGGAAAGGGTTAATGAACATTGGTTTGGCTACTACATTGTTAATGTATATCGTATTGGTAATGGTGTCAAGAGGTGCTTCTATGAGGGAAAGGGTTAATGAACATTGGTTTGGCTACTACATTGTCAATGTATGTCATATTGGTAATGGTGTCAAGAGGTGCTTCTATCGGGAAAGAGTTAATGAACATTGGTTTGGCTACTACATTGTCAATGTATGTCGTATTGGTAATGGTGTCAAGAGGTGCTTCTATCGGGAAAGAGTTAATGAACATTGGTTTGGCTACTACATTGTCAATGTATGTCGTATTGGTAATGGTGTCAAGAGGTGCTTCTATCAGAGAAAGGGTTAATGAACATTGGTTTGGCTACTACATTGTCAATGTATGTCGTATTGGTAATGGTGTCAAGAGGGGCTTCTATCGGGGAACGGGTTAAAAGTTCACTCCTGCATCAGGAGGTTTCATTCAGTATTAAGATGCACACTTTGGAATAGTGTTGCTGCCATCAGGATAGACAGATTTATTAACTTGTCTGCTTTCTAATGACACTGAATTGATAAATGATAGAAGAGCCATGTTAAAGCTGGGTTGTAAAATGAAGTATTAATTAAGTAATGAAGTGGTTTTGCCTGATTCATAAAAATGCCAGGAAATCTTCATTAAAATGTTGTACTTTTGCAATAATTGAAGTTAAGACACTTGATTTAAGAGCCTTCTCTGTACTGAGAATGTGATGTACCGAGAATGTGCTGCGCACTCGGGTATTCTCTGTACTGAGAATGTGCTGTGCTCTTTGGTATTCTCTGTACTGAGAAAGTGCTGTGCACTTTGGTATTCTCTGTACTGAGAATGTGCTGTGCACTCGGGTATTCTCTGTACTGAGAATGTGCTGTGCACTCGGGTATTCTCTGTACTGAGAATGTGTTGTGCACTTTGGTATTCTCTGTACTGAGAATGTGCTGCACACTCCGGTATTCTCTGTACCGAGAATGTGCTGCACACTCGGGTATTCTCTGTACCGAGAATGTGCTGCACTGAGAATGTGCTGTGCACTCGGGTATTCTCTGTACCGAGAATGTGCTGCACACTCGGGTATTCTCTGTACCGAGAATGTGCTGCACACTCGGGTATTCTCTGTACCGAGAATGTGCTGC